>SOPF01023394.1:0-11559 GCA_012979155.1 Hypericum perforatum
GTGTTTTCTACTTGCAAGACTGGATAGTTGAACATAACCATGAATTGGTTCCTGCAGATTTAACATATTTACTAAAGAGCAACAGGAAAATGAATGCATTCCAGAAACAAATTGCCATACTGCACAATGATGCCGGTATGAGGAACAAATCTTCGTACGACGTTATGATGAAAACATCTGGGGGTGTTGATAATCTTGGCTTTCTGAAAATGGATTTGAAGAATTTTTTGGGTACACAACGCCAAAGGTCAATGCAAAAGGGAGAAGCGACAGCTCTGCAAAAATATTTCAAGGATGAGGCATTTCGCAACCCATCATTTTTTTACGAGGTGCAAGTTGATGTTGATGAACAAATTACGAACATCTTTTGGGCAAACCAAAAAATGAGGTTGGACTACCAACTATTTGGTGATGCAATTGTCTTTGACACAATATATCGGACGAACAACAACTATCGACCATTAGGTAATTGATCTACTTGTGATTTTATCAAATTAGATTGGATTACATCAATATTAACAAAGGTTATCTTATTTTTCTAATGGTTGTTGCAGGTATATTTGTAGGATTCAACAATCACCGAGAGACATGCATATTTGGTGCAGCTCTAATGTATGATGAGACTACTAAATCTTTTGAATGGCTATTCAAGACATTCTTAAGCTGCATGATGAATAAGGCACCAGAAACAATATTCATAGACCAAGCACAGGCAATTGCTAGTGCAGTAGAATCTCAATTAACTGGTATTTTTCTCACATAAGTGTTTTAAGGGTTTATTGGTTTTTTTATTTATTGGTTTATTGGTTTATTGGTTTACTAGTTTATTGGTTAAATATTTATTAGTTTAAAGGTTTATCGGTTTGTTAGTTTATTGGTTTGCTGAGTTATTGGTTTATTGCATAGGTATATACCATGCTCTTTGTACATGGCATATTTTGGAGAATGCGAAGAAAAGACTTAGCCAACTATATACATCTGAAGTATTTGACGCCTTCAGGAGAATGATTTATGATGTTAATAGTGAGGAAGAGTTCGACTTGTCATGGAAAGAGATGATTGAAGAGTTTTTTCCCCTGACGGGCATGATTGGCTGGATTGGATTCATAGTTTTTGGAAAAAGTGGTCATCCGCATGGGTTCGTCAACATTTCACTGCTGGAATGGTAACAACTCAATTGGCAGAATCTTGTAACGCTAATGTGAAACGGTACTTACAGCCAGACTACAACTTGGTTGAGTTCTTTACTCATTTCAACAATATGGTGAATAACACCAGAAATAATGAAAGGCAATCAGATTATGATAACAAGGTTAAGTTGCCTCTTAACAAGCATAAGACTTGTCCATTGGTGACATCCGGCGAGGTGTACACGCACAAGGTTTTCTTGTAATTTCTGCTTGTCTTTACTTACTTGCGTCTTCAAGAACTCATTGACACTCACAACCTTCAAGGGCGTACAGTATATGCTTATATTCTGTGAAAGACAAGAATCATTGTCAATTGAAAGTAAACCAGCAAACCATCAAACCAATGACGTATTAGAACCAGTAAAACCAGTGAAACTGTAAATGGAAATCATTGATATATTAGGTGCGAACCAGCCTCATTACACAAATAATACAGCGACTCACAATCAATTTTAATAAAACAACAATCCGTTAACTTTAAAACACAAAACAATACCATAAAAGCAAAACCAGCAAATCAATAAGTAGTCCACAAACAATCAACTTTATAACCACAAACCAATACCAGCCAACCAACAAGTAAGACTACAAACCAACAACCAACTAGTAAGACCACAGACCAAAATAAAAAAAAACAAAACCAATGAAGAGAAGACCAATAACTCTTTGAGCACAAATCATACCAGCAAGCCAATAACCAACAAGTAAGACCATAAACACAAAACCAATAAGATTAAACCACAACCCAAATACAAAAAACACAAAACCAATAACTCTTTGAGCATAAAATATACCAGCAAACCAATAAGACCACAAATAATAAAAAACACATGCATGCCAACTTTTTATTACATCGTGCCATACCTTTTCTTCCTCTTCAGATACGTCATTCTCTTGTTTCGACCTGGTAGCTGAGCGTTGAGCCTTCTCTGAGTTAGCTTTTTTTTGCCCTGCCTTAGTCTTGTTCATCGTATCTCACTAAAGAAGCGGATAGTGTCTGCTCGAACAAACGGCAGAACCAAAATCAAACACAACAAGCATGCAATCTGAGAAACAAGACGAAAGGAAAAAACCCAAATAGAGAGAGAGGCCTACATGGGACGTCTTCTACAGAGGGCTTGGTTTCGGCTTGGGACGACGGTAACCAGCTAGGAACGGACTTGGTTTCGGCTTGGCACGGCGAGGAACTGACTTGATTTCGGATGGGATAGCGAGGAATGGACTTGGTTTCTGCTTGGGACGGCGAGGAACGAACTTCGTTTTGGCCTGGGACGGCGAGGAACGGGTAGATTTTCGAGCAGACTTAGTTTCGGCTTGGGACGGCTAGGAACGGGAGGATTTCCGAGCGGACTTGGTTACGACTGGGGACGGTGGATGAACGGCATGGGTAAAGTGGAATGGCGTGGGCTTTGTAAGAGGGTGCTTTGGAAACAAACAAAAAAAGGGTTTAGGGAGACGGCGTGGGTAGAAGAGGAAGGGTTTCGAAATTAAAATTATTTTTCTTTTGAGAGTTTTTTTCATCAGTTAAATGTGGATATACCTTTTAGGTATAGTTGTTTAAATTTTAAATTTCTTTAAAAGAAGATTTATTTATGATAATGGGCAACTAAAAAGATGGAACGTTTTGGGAAAATGGAGCTAAAAAAAAGATCATTAACTGTTGAGAGGTAACTTCCCCTTGAGTAAAAGACACCACTACCCTTGTATCCTTTTTAACCGTTGGATGAGTTTTAACTCTAATCGAATGGTCCAAATTCGAGTCCCCATATGGGGACACTCCCTTTTTAGTCCCCACAGAATCCAAATTGAATAAAGACAACTACAAATAGAACATGCTACATTGAAACCTCAACACTAAACAAACGTGACGCCAACCATTATTTATATTTTCTTTGGGGTGAATTGATTTAGACGACATTTAAATTTTGTTAATTTTCCAATCAAGATGTTTTTCTATTTGCAAGGAGTAAGATTTAAACATTTTTTTTGGTCGAAAACGAGGGGCTAAGGCGCCCCGTTGCAGAACTTCATTCCATCTAAAAAGGAGTTACAACCGCTTTCGGGTACGAGGCGTCGCTGAGGTCCCTTGACAAAATATCTCTAATTCCCGGAGGAGGCATACTAAAAAAATGGGAACCCACAGGCAAATCAAAACCTAGGTTAGCAAGCCAATCGGCACAGCTATTAGCTTCCCTATACACGTGACTAACCTTGACAGACCAATTTCTACTCATGAGCTCTCTGATATCTAGAACAGTTGGGAAAGGGGCCTCAGACAACGTTGAAGTGGTGGACAGCATATCAGCAACTATCTTTGAGTCAACTTCTAGCACCACATTTTTATAGCCGGGTGTCCATGCTAGTTCCAAGCCTCTAAAGGCACCCCAGATCTCTGCTTTGACACTCGAACACGTTCTTAAGTTACTTGCAAAACCTCCCTTCCACTCGCCCTTACTGTCGCGGATCGCACCCCCAGCTGCGGCTCGGTTGGATGTGCCTCTCCTGGCCCCATCCATGTTTAACTTCACCCACTCCCCTCTGGGCGCCTCCCACCCTATGAGCTGGGTTACCTTCTGTGGCTTGGGGTGCAGCCTTCCAGCCGTTTCCGTTACAACTTTAATTTCTTGAATCCAATATTTGATGTATCGGGCCTGGTCTTGGGGTCTTTGCTCTTCACTCCCCCAGACCATCAAGTTGCACCATCTCCAGAAGGCATTAATTGCCACGAGGAAAGTTGTGGTCCATTCTCCTCCCCTAGCGAGGTTCGTATCAATCCAGTCCTGCAAGTTAAGATTAAAAAACTCACCAATGTTGATATTAGTGTTAGACAGTAGGCGAGACCAGACATATGAAACCAGATTGCAATCCCTAAGTGCATGCAAGATTGTCTCATCACTGTGTTGACAACAAGGGCAAAAGGCATCCTGAGTTAGATGGCAGCTCCTTCGTATAGCGTTGGTCATCAATCTTTCATGTCCTGCAATCCACGCGAGCTTTTTCAACCTCTCGGGTCCTTTCCAACTCCACAGTTTGGTCCATTGACGTGGGGTCGCTGTAGTGGTCCGTCCTTGAAGCAGGTCGTATGCAGATTTGGTGGTGAACCTGTCTCCCTTCTCCAGGCCCCACTTGATCCTATCCGGCCCTCTACCTTGTCTTGGGACGGGAGTACCTGCAATATGAAGAATAGTAGCAGTAGACAAATACAGGTTAATCAGGTTCCAATCCTAGTTACCCGTGTCATCCACAAAACCTGTCAAGTTTAGGTTCAAGATAGAATCTGAAATAGGGGTGGTGCATTGCTGAATCAGAGTCTCCTCTCCATCAAGCCATTTATCCTGCCAAAACTTGATCGTAATGCCATCACCCACGTTCCACTGGATCCCCTTTAGCATTGTAGGCCACAGAGCTACTAGAGCTTTCCAAAGTGGGGAGCTTGACACGTTGCAAGAGACGTTCGGTGTAGCAGAATCTTGGTTAACGTATTTGCTTCAGATAACTCGAGCCCAAAGAGGTTCCTTATCTGTTAAGAGCTTCCACACTAGTTTCATCAATAGGGCCAAATTTTGATTGCGTAGGTGTTTGAACTCTAGTCCCCCCTCTTTCTTTGGGGAGCACACCGTTTCCCAACCCACCGAGTGTAGTTTCCTCTGGTGCAAAGATGAACCCCACAAGAATTGTCATTGTGCCTTCTCCACTTCATTGCATACACCCAGTGGCAACTTCATCGTCTGTATCGCATAAGATGGAAGGGCTGCCAAGACAGATTGGGAGAGCACTGTGTTACCCACAAAAGAGAGCTTGTCCGCGCACCACCCACCCAACCTCGAGTAGACTTTATCAAGGATAAAGCTGTACGTACTTTTGGTCACCCTATTGTGGAGAAGAGGCATGCCCAAGTATTTTTCCAGGTCGTTAGTAAGGGAAATCCCAAGCTGGTGAGCTAAATCTCCTGCCAATGACTTGGTAACATTTTTAGACATGTAGACCCTCGTCTTTGGCTTGCTTATTGACTGCCCTGACATTGTACAAAACTCCTCCATAACCTGTAAGGCCACCTCCACTTGAGAAGATTTGGCTTCCAAGAATAGAAATAAGTCATCGGCAAAAAAGAGGTGGGAGATCGCCGGCCCCCTTCGCACAATCTTGTCCTTCATTTATGGCATCGGAGATCATGTGGCCAAGCCTTTCGAGGTAGAGAATGAATAGGTACGGTGAGAGTGGGTCCCCCTGTCTGATCCCTCTTTCCAGCTTAAAGCTTTCGGTGGCTTCCCCATTCCATAGGACTTGGAAAGACGCCATTGATACACAGGTCATAATGATATGGATCAGGTTTCCGGGGATGCCTACCATCTCAAGCGTATCCTGAATAAATGACCAACTGAGACGGTCGTAGGCTTTGGCTAGATCAACCTTTATAGCCATAATGCCCTTGCCTTGGCGACGCTTCTTCATCGTGTGGATTAGCTCTTGTGCAATGATAATATTCTCGGTTATGTGACAGTCTGGAATAAAACTCATCTGGTTCTCCGACACCCATTAGGACATGTAACCCTAAATCCGATTAGCTATCAACTTGGTTATTACCTTCAGACTGATTGCACAAGCTAATTAATCTAAAGTCAGCTGGGGTTTGCGGGTTGTCCATCTTTGGAATAAGGCAGATTGCTATATCGTTAACAACTTCTGGAGACCAAACACCCTCGAACACCTTTTGGACGAATTGTATCAGATTCCCTTTGACCTCCCTCCAATTCTTTTGAAAGAATAAGGCATGGAGTCCATCCGGGCCTGGTGCCTTGAGTGGGTTCATAGCAAACAGAGTCTGCCATACCTCTTCTTCCTCAGGAATCCAGGAGAGCTCCGCACCCTCCTCAAAAGAGATTGGATAAAAATTGTTCTTGTGAATCATGCATGCCCGGACTCGCACTTCCTCTGAGTAGAGGGTTTGAAAGTGGTCTTTAACCAATCTTTTTAGATTGACCTCTACAGTAACCAAGCCTCATTCCCATCTTTGAGTGCCTCGATTTGGTTCCTCTTCCTTCTTACAACCGTAGAGGCATGGAAGTATCGTGTATTGCGATCCCCATTGGAAAGGAAATCTCTCCTCGACTTCTGTAACCATAGTAACTCCTCCTATTTGAGAGTGGTTTCCAATTTACACTTGAGCTCTTGTTCAATCTTTCTTAGCAAAGCATTGGGCTGTCTAGCAAGACTACGCTGGATTCCCCCAAGTTGTCTAATAATTCGCTCTTTTCTCTAGAATATATGACCAAAAGTCATGCAGTTCCAGTCTTTGACCTTTTTCATAAAGTTTGAGCAAGCAATTGGAAGTGGACTATCTTTTTGCCATGTTGACTCGATAAAAGCTGGGAATTTTTTGTCTATTTGCCATGCTGCTTGGAACCTAAATAGCCTCTTGCTCGGAGTAAAATTTGGCGCATCCTTTAGGCTAATGAGAAGTGGGCAATGATCGGACTTCCAACATGGAAGATGAATTACCCTTGCTTCCGGGAAAAGAACTCGCCAGGCTATGTTTGCTAATTCGTAGTCTAGCCGTTCCTACACCTGACCCCGAACCCAAGTGAGCTTTGCCCCAAGGAAGCCCAAATCTAGCAGCCTGCAATCCTCTATCCACTTTTTAAAGTTAAGATGTTTGGACCCCTTGATGGGAGCTCTCCCCATCTTCCCATCCGAGACTAAGAACACGTTAAAATCCCCTACTACGAGCCATGGAGATGTCATACCCTCTACAATATGATGTAACTCCTTCTATAGTTCCTCCCTTATTGGGGCTTTAGGATGACCATAAACAGCCGTAAAAAACCACGGGGAAGCACTTTGCCCATTAATCTCCATGTGTATGAATTGACGATCCCTTCTAATAATTCTGATACTAGTGGAAGAATCATTCCATAAAATCCAAATACCCCCAAGAGAAGCCCTGCATCGGTGCTTGGATCACATTGGAATATTTAAGGGCTTTGGTAATAAGTTTTGCACGTCGACCCAAAATCCACGTCTCCAAAAGAACCAGAATGTCTTGGGCGATTTTGTTGAAGAATTTCTTTGATTGAGGCTTTGAACTTGGTGCTAGCTGCTCCTTGACAGTTCCAGGTAATAATACGCATGGTAAAATCAGCAGTAAAAAGGAACACAAACCAGAGAGTAACAAGTACTAACCCTGTCCCCAGTAGTCGAGCGAACAGATTAGGCCCTCTGCCCAGTGTGCACCTCTTCCTCGGGGCTCCGTGGATACATCGCTCAATGAGTTCTGGGTAGGAACTTCGTCCTCTGGTCCTTCCCAAAAATGCCCTACTAATCTGTCAGTCCCCAAGGCCTGTAACCCGTTGATGTGTGGTCCTGGGTCAGGGTTGATGGGGTTCGCCTCCATTCCTATCTTCATCGTTGTGTCCACCCCAGGTTCTAGAGGGATTTCTGGAACCATGGATGAGGAAGCTAATGGCTGGTTCTGGCTGGGAGTCAGGGCTTGTGTCCTCTGGGAAGAGCTTCTCTGGGTCGGGGTGGTTGTCGTGGGGATTAGCCCATTTTCTCCGCTCTTTTGACCTCCCTCCTTCTGATAAGGAGTCGGCTGTTTGGTGACAAGAGAACTTCATTTGGATTTGTGCACCTCCCCTGTTGGATTTATCCCTGGCTCTTTGTGCTTGCTCTTCTCTTGGGTTTTGGACTGGATATCTTTTTACTTGCTTTGTTTCTCACCAAGCCCAGTGGAGTGGGCCGAAGACTTGGTAGGCTCGGGCCTTGTTGATTTGGTATTGGGATCTGGGATATTACCGTTGGCTTCCTGTGGTCTACTAACCTTAGCCTAATCCCTAGCTACATCTTCTTGGGACTTATTAATATCTTGACCCTCGTCTGTAACATCAATCGTTGCCAGAAGCTCAAAGTTTGACCCCTTATTTTGCAAAATGTCTTCTTTCCTTTTCCCTTTCTCAGTTCTGGTTTTTGCCAAAGGGGGAATGGTTTCAGGGTTCTGGTTATCGTTCTGGGCACCTCCCATTGGACTTCGTTTACCCCTTAGCCATTTTGGAACAACCATCCAATCTCCGTACCAGTTTGCCACTTCTGGTTTACATTTCAGCACCTCCGGCTCTGAGACCACATCCCTCGGTGGTTCATCAGGGTTCCCCATGGTCTTGTCCTCCCCTATGGTTCGGCATCCATGGGCAAGGTATCCGTATTTCCCGTACTTGAAGCAGATTCTCTGCAACCCTTCATATTGAATTCTATGCGATCGACGACATGCCCAGAAGGATGGGAGGAGTGGTTTGGTAAGGTCCACCTCTACGCAGATCCTAGCGAACTTCCCTTTCATGCATTCCTCTGTCGACGTGTCGATCCGTATTGGTTGGCCGATGCGTCTCACGAGATTTTGCAAGAAATTGGGATGATAGAACTCCATTGCGAGATTTGGGACACGAACCCAGGCTACCACCTTGCTTGTTGCTGTAGTTTCTGGGTCGAAATTGGGCATCCAACGTTGGACCATTACGTAGCTATCCGCGATCATCCACGGTCCCTTAGTCAGTATCCGGTTATACTCCTCCTCGCTAGCCGGTTTAACTAAGTAGAAACCATGGCCCAGATCAACCAACGGGAAGTCCACCGGAAGGCCCCACATTTGTGCCAATCTTCTCCTTAGGTACATGTACGATATTTTGTACTCCAGCACTTTGATGATAAGCATTTTCCACCAAGGTCGCCTCATAGCAATCTTCTCTTCTCTCGAAATTCGGATCATTGGACAAAAAGGGTCATTGTTGTCTTCATCCTCCGACTCACTTGATACATCCTCTTCTGGATCGAAGTGGAAAACTTGCTCGCTTCCGGTGGCCTGTGCTTCTTTCGTAACCCCCATCGTCGCATCCTTGAAAGAAAGTTTTCTTCGTCGCTCTTCTTCCGGACGAGATGAGGCTACTGGGACTTGTTGGGTCGAGCTCGGAGCACTTTCAACACTAGTTGTTTTGACTTTCTTTCCCCCCTAGGAGGAGTGGCAGCAGGAAGCGGTGGATCCACCGGGGCCCCTGGAGGAGGCTCCATGGATGGGTGCTCTCAGATCGTAACTCTCTCTCTAGACTCTCTCTCTAAAAGACTGCTCTCCGATGTCTCATCTTAATCTTTCGTTTTAGCCGTGTAAGATTAAGAGGTAAGATCTAAACATTGATCTCTTGAAAAAGAGGTAAGATCTATTGTCATCATATTCAACACACCACACGTTGAAAATAGTTATTCACATTAATCCTTAAGAATGTCGTAATTTAACTAAAAGATTTGCACTTCGATTCATTCGAGTTAAGAATGTTATTATACTTAACTCAAATTTATATAGGTCGAGTTAATATTAGTCAGTTATGCCAAAGAGAATAACACTCAACTCAAAGGTCATACCGGTAAGTCATGCATTTAGAAATAGATAGGCTTGCCAACGGGTTGGTAACCAACGTCACAAAAAGATATAAATGTGTAATAGTGGAAAAATTGAAATTTGGCTATGGAAAAAATTTATTTTAAAAAAAAGAAATAGATAGATTTGTCTTTTACTATTGATCTGTAATACAGAACACAAAATGTTGCGCATAAAAATAAAAAAATACAATTTCACAATTTATTAAAAGACATTTGACATAACAACATAGACCTGACATGATTTGACAGAAAATACGATTCAATAATTGGCTTGAACGGACACACTTCAGTTCAAGCCAAGGTCTGAGAAAGTTTCTTCCTCAGAAAAATAGCCATCATCAAGAACATTTGCTTCATGAACCCTAGGTTAACGAGTGAGCCAGAAGTTGGAAGCAAAGTAGGGTTAACAGAACTGAACCCTCCATCGACCACCATGTTGAGCCCACTCACGTAACTCGCTTCATCACTAGCCAAGTACAATGCAGCCATCGCCACGCCCTCCGGCTTGAGGACGTGGCCGTTGAGCACGCCCATGACGCGGCTGATCGTCTTCTGAGCCAACGGGTAGATAAATTCCGGGACCCGCGTGGTCAGCGTCATGGGCGTGGCGAGCCCAGATGGGGAGATGGTGTTTACTCTTATGCCATGTTGCCCTAGCTCCCAGACAAGATTCTTGGCTAGACCAACTATCCCATGCTTGGTCATGGCGTACTCGGGAGTTGCCAGCCCGCCGATGGCAGTACATGCGCTGGCGGTGAACAATATGCACCCTTGCTTTCTGGGTACCATAACCTAAATTGCGGAAATTTGAGTAATATTTATAGAGAAAAGAAAATATGTTTAAGTACAAAATATTGGCCAACTATATTAGGAAATATGAATATATGTATCTATATTGGACGGTTTGAGGAGTTTTCCTATTTTCCACCGGTTTAAACATACTGGACTTCTAATTGCTTTAAAATTGTCTAAACATGATGAGCTAAACAATATGGTAATGCACATTTTTTATAATGTGGAAACACCCATATTATAAAGCCCAAATTTTAGTTGTAAGTAACCATACAATTTTTAAGATAATTTTTATTCACCTAACAATTGGTTAATTTTGCAAGTGTTACATATCGTTACGAAACCATATTAACAACCTTCGTATTTAACTCACAAACATTCAAAACTAAAAAAATGACATTCATTTATATTAGCTCAAAGTTACCCATTCATCATAATTATTGTATTTAACTAGGATTTTCCCACTAATTAAATATATTAGATCCAATATTAAATACACTCATTTGTATTAGGCCACTCTCCAACATAAAACCGGTGTAAGTTTTTGGAAAAGTGTTATAAATTTTTGTAGTTTGTGTAATGATGTCTAAGAAAAATTGTATCAGAATTGTGGCCATTAAATTTTTTACAAAAACTTACTTAACATTACATGAGTGAACACTGATTACGTTGATAGTTGCAAAAATAATTATATTGTCTACAACTACAAATTATTAATATTTCATTATTTTAAATTTTTTGACTGCAAGTATAAATTACATTATGAGAGAGAACAAGTTAATGAACCACACAATCTGTCATTTCACGACATGTGATGCAAAAGAAGTTGAGTAAACGTGGTAGTAAATATTATTCAGCTAGTTTCAAAGTGAAGTGGTTGTTTTGTTTATACGTATAAGAAATTCATTCTCTATCAACTTAAAGCTTGGGATTATATATGAATATTATTTCAATCAACAAGCCACACAATCCCCCATATCATAGTATGAGAGGCTCTGGTCGAAATATATACTATACCATGAAATTTCTGGTTCAATAAATTTAACAGGTGTCATTTGAGAAAACATATCAAACTAACGCATTTTCACCTAAATAAGTAGTTCAGCGTAAAAAATCTACCGAAGGCTAGAAATTGTCCTCACCCTGGCGGCGT
>SOPF01023396.1:0-13512 GCA_012979155.1 Hypericum perforatum
CTTGACAATACAAGAAAACTTGCAAAAGAGCAATAAAATGTAAGAAAATGTGAATGAGGTAGGAAATAAAAGAAAAGATACAAAGAGACACTAACATATAAGAGAAGACAAGAAAATACGCAAAAGACACAAAAAGGCAATACGGGTAAGAAAATGCACATAAAGACAATGAAAAATACTAAAAGGCGCAAAAAGGCAAGAAAAGACATATAAAGGAATGAAAAGGCATTGAAAGACAATAATAAGCTATGAAAGGCAAGAAAAGTAGCAAAAGGAATGATAATAGAAGAGATAACAGAAAAGAAAATTAAAAGTACCAAAAGGCAAGAATTGTAAGAATAGGCAAGAGAATGTGCAAAAAGGCAAGAGAAAGAAAGAATAGGTAATAAAAGATAAGAAATGGTGTTCAAAGGCAAGAAAAGGAAAAAAAAGACATGAAAATAGGAAAATGGCATGAAATAAAAGAGGCAAGAGAAAGTATAAATAACCAAAAAAGTCGAACAAATGCAAGAAAAGGAAAAAAATAAGACAAGAAAATATGCAAAAAGGTAAAAAGATATAAAGGCATAAAAGTGCATTAAAATATACATAAAAGGAATAAAAATACAAGAAAATGAAATAATAAGCCATAAAGGAACAAGATCGCAATACAAAGCCTGAAAAGGACAAAAAGGACCAAAAAAAGAAAAGGGTGGAAATGACAAGAAAATGCAAGAGCTAATATAAAACTAGATAAAGGAATAAAACGGTGTTAAAATGTAAGAAAACTTGCAATCAAAAAAGCAATAAAATAAAAGGAAATTTAAAAGAAGGCATGAAAAGGAAAGAAAAGGAAAAAGGGATACGAAAAGGTAAGAAAAGACAAGAAAATATGAAAAATGGCAAGAAAATGTAACAAAACTTAATATGGGGTAAGAAAAAGCACCAAAGCACTAAACGATAATGAAAAAACTAAATAGTAAAAAAAAGGAGTAAAAAGACAATAATAAATTATAAAAGGCAAGAAAAGGAGAAAAACAACAAAATTCAAGAGATAATAAAAAAAGACAATTAAAAGTTCAAAAAGGCAAGAAATGTAAGAATAGGCATGAAAATGTGTAAAAAGGTAAGTAAAGGCAAGAGAAAGTAAGAATATGTACTAAATTGCAAGAAAAGGTTTTCAAAGGATGAAACCCTATAAATGGGGTAAAAATGCGTAAAAATGTAAGTAAAGGAAAGCCAACAATACGCTATAAAAGGCCCAAAATGGCAATTGAAGGATCGAAAAGGAATAAAAGGACCAAAAAGGGAAGACAATGTGAAAAATGGCAAAGAAATGCAAGAGATAATAAAAGGCTAGATAAATTAAAGAAAAGGGCTGGAAATACAAGAAAATGCAAGAAAAGGCGTGAAAGGGCAATAAAATGTAAGAAAATGTAAAAAGAGGCACAAAAAGGAAACAAAAGGTAAAAAGAGACACCCGAAGGTAAGAAAAGCTAAGAAAATGTCCAAAAATGAATAAAAAAAATAAAAGATAAAAGGAGACAAAAATTGGTATGCAAAGACAATAAAATACTCAAAAGGCACAAAAAGACAAGAAAAGGTAATAAAATGCAACATAAGCAAGAAAATGCACAAAAGCGTGAAAAGACAATGAAAAAAACTAAAAGATGCAAAAAGGAATAAAAAGACAATTATATACTATAAAAGGAAAGTAAAGGAGCAAAACAACAAGAAAATTCAATCGATAATAAAAAAAGACAATTAAAAGTTCAGAAAGGCAAGAAATGTAAGAATAGGCATGAAAATATGTAAAAAGGCAAGTAAAAGAAAGAGAAAGTAAAAATAGATACTACAAGGCAAGAAAAGGTGTTCAAAGCAAGAAAAGAAAAAAGACGATAAGAAAATATGCAAAAAAAGGCAATGAAAAGCTATAAAATATGTAAAAATGCATAAAAATATTTGTAAAAACACAAAAATACAAGAAAGGGCCATAATAAACTAAAAAAGCACAAATGGTAATAGAAGGCCCTAAAGTTAAAAAAGAACCAAAAGGCAACGAACAGGGGGAAAATGGAAAGAAAATATAAGAGACAATAAAAACTATGTATAGGTAAAGAAAAGGCGTGAAAATAGAAGAAAACTTGCAAAAGAGCAATAAAATGGAAGAAAATGTTAATGAGGCACGAAAAAAGCAAAAGATACAAAGAGACAATAAAATATAAGAGAAGACAAGAAAATATGCAAAAGACACAAAAAGGCAATACGGGTAAGAAAATGCACAAAAAGACAATGAACTGTCGTTCGAGTAACGGCTACTTGGCGTGCGCCAGATAATCGTGCATTACATTCCTTAGCTTCATGTCTTCCCTCTCATCCTTGGCTTTGCGTGTCTGCTCGATTGTCCTCCACTTCTCCTCGAATATACTCCTAAAAATAAGCAAACATAATGAAAAACGATAAACTCAATATAAACACACAATGAATGAAAACTAACACTATGACAACTAAAACACAACTAAATCAACCTAAAACACTAAGAAGAATCTACTAAAAGGACAAGAATAATGAGTATTTTTGACACTCATCACACCCCCATACTTGAATCATTGCTTGTCCCCAAGCAAAAACTCAAAATATGGACAACCCAAACAAAAGTCAAATACAAACAAACAAATACAAAACAAGGTAAAGACATAGTATGAATAGATCAACACTTAACTTCCCTCGAAAACATCAAATCGCATCACAATCAAATCATAATCTATGTTAGTTCATCAATCCATAACACAAAGTACAACGAACTAGTAGGCACCTCAGCACTCAATTGTTTAAACAAGTGTTAACTCTACATAAAAGACACTAGAAGGTTGATCTCACAAGGATAGACAAGTGTTTCACTCATATAATCTGTATGGTCAACTTCCTATCACTCGCATACATGTCAATATACTCAAAGTATCCTACATCCTACTCAGCGTTATCTAAAAGTTGCAATGGTTGCTAATGATCGGGAGGTCTTTTCATCGGGTTGTAATGGGGCTTAAGGTAAAGGTGAGGTATAATATGTGGATAGTGGCTAAACCACCTAATCTGAGGACATGTCACAAATATAACTAATCACTCGTCTAATCTATACATCCTCACATATATAACATAAATAAACACACTCTTCAAATATCCCAATTTCCTAAGACTACGAAGCACAAGTCTTACCTAAACCACATGCCTTATTCAATATCACATTTTTTTTCATTTCTTTTTCTTCTTCTTTTTTTTCACATGAACATAACATTCACAAACTTTACAAACTTTCATACTTAGCATGTTCTAGGAAAAAACTCGACTTCTAACATGACCATAACTACAAGATCCCAACGAATATAAACCAATTGAAACCCAAGCTACCAACTAAACCCAATATATATGAAAACCTATAAGTCCTCAAATCGGATGATCAAAGGTAAGGAAGATAGATGATATAAGGTTTGTAGTTGGCTTCCTAATCTAAGATCAAGAAAAGGCTAGGCACAATGGGTTTAAACAATAGATATATATAAGGGATTTTGTCTCTAAAGCTCTAGGCTCAATATCAAAGAATGCCCCCATCCTTTCACTAACTTTCACGTAACCTAGACTACGATAAGTACTAGTAGGATACCTCGATCAACTGACTTAGTATGCACCTCATGAAAAATATAGAGTGCGAGATTTCTAGTCTACATAGTGAAACCCTCTAGTCTAGTCTATATAGTGAAACCACAAGGTTCACTCATCAACCCTGTAGTCTAGTCTATATAGTGAAACCACTAATCTAAATAATAGAGTGCAAGATTCCTACCGATTCCTAGGCTTTGTGCTCGAATTAAATTCCTAACTAAGAGAATGATAAAATTCTAACACAAGTTGAAAATTTTTTAGGGGGATTAAATTTTTGAAAAATTCATGCCAAGTCTAAACCTAAACAAAATAACCTAACATGCTAACATACTAAACAACCTAAAAGGAAGATTCCTAGAAGGAACCCTCCCACACACTTGAAAGACACATTGTCCTCAAGGTGTCTAAGATACTAATAAACACCTAATCAAAACATGCATAGACATAAATAAACATGCAACACATTAACTCACTAATGACTTGTTATATAGACTACCTTCTTGTGACCTTTTTGGCTTTAAGCCTAATAGGATCACCTTACAGTAGCATAACACAATCATTAAATGAGTTACAAGCACTCTAACAAAAATAGAGTCAAAATACATAAAAGTAAATAAACAAAACAAAAACACAAGGAAAACTATAAAAAAGTAAAAAGTAAAGAAGAGCTCCCTATCCATCATCAGAAGCTAGAGGAGGTGGTGGTGGGAATACGAAGCCGCTGCTAAAGTTCTCTGCCCAGGTACATATCCACTTAGCATGTGCTCGCTACTGCTCGTAATGCTCCTATTGGCATGCCATGTGAGCTCTCTGGTAGGCGTAGAATGCCCTCTGCTCCTCTCTCTGAGCTCTAAGCTCAGCCTCCATACGAGCATTATAGGCATACTACCGGTCCTACCCAGTTGCGTTGCTAACTGCATAGTCCTACAGTTGCATGCCATAACTATGAAGCTGCTCTCCGTGACCCTATAGCTGTACCTGCATTGCAGCCAATTAGTCATGTAAATAATCCATATCTCCTTGTGTGTCAGGAGCCCGATGACTCGGTCTGGCCTCATCGTGATGGCTGGGCTCATGCTGATCCTGCTACTCCTCTCTCTGTGCTGGCACACTTCCTGGTGCCCCAAGGCATAGCTGGACTGCCTGTCTCTCCTCCTAAGGCTTGTACTCAACAACCTCTACTCCATCGATCATTGTCTTCTTGATAAGTTTGCTTATATGGAGCTTCTCAATGTCAAGAGGCATCGGCTCCAAAATCTGTCACGACCCAAATCTGAGTCACTAACATGGCGCTGGATCACGCTCACCTAAACTAATGAGCTATGACCCAACCAGCCTCATACATACACACAAATATCATAGTGCGGAAGCGTAATCGTTAATATATATGTAGAAGCGCTTTCATATATAAATATGTAAATATATTACATATATGATACAAATATACTCATACATAATACTTACAATTATCCTTGCATAATTCTAAAGTCTTACAAATCCATGATTTACAATATGTACAATGATCTCAAACGTATAAACAACAAAGACTCTCCAGACGTCACGATCCTTAACTTTCGTCACCTGTGGAGGAGGGGGTAAGTACTTGGAAGTACTTAGTAGAGGATATTAAAACTAACCTATAATTAACTAACCAACCACATATATTGACACAAATTCATGCATAGACAAATGTTCCAAATTAATATTTAGCACATCACAAGTAATTCAATCATAAATAAAGACGAATTCAAAATCATATACATTGTCACATTCTGATCCGAATATGGCATCGCAACCATCATATCATATTCATAAATTATACACATAGACACGTTCTGACCCGAACTTGGAGTCGCAAATACCAAATAAATGGATGGACTTCAGATAGGTCTAGAATGTGTCACTCCTTCTCACAATACTGGGATATCATATCTTATAGCACTTTCATAATCAAACTCTGCCGGCCATATCATAATTGTATCAAAACTAATATATCCCCAAAAACATGTGCACATGTGCCAACATCCCCGGTTGGTCACGGGTAGACCTCATCGTCCACCATCTCACAAATCGACTCACACATATTATACCCATATTCATAATGTTCAAAACCATGTATTCATAATCCACAAGACTTGACGTAGGACGACTTTTAGATGCATGAAAATAAATCATGTTCCACCCATGCACAAACTAAATGGATTATTCAAGTATAAGAACATGGTCCAATTGATGAAGGGACGTTGCAAACGGAGGGAATAATCACGTGTGCATGGCTTTGCATGCATCTGCCAACTTAAATTATTATGTTTTTGCATCTGAATCATTTAGACTTTAATATTCTCCATTACATGTAATAAGTGCATTAGTTGCACTAGTTATAGCCGTTTGTTTATTTTCTAGCTATTCAAATGGTATCCATAACACCAGAGAGAGAATGTGCTAAATAAATGCCATTAAGGCATTATTTAATGTCGTAGCTATTTGTAATAAGTGGGAAAAGGGACGTTTTGTAATAGCCAACTTTTGGCATCCAGATTATACGCCCTATTTAAGGGTTATCATTACAATGAATAAAAATCAGATTATGAAAGGTTAAACCAAAATTTCAAACAGAGAGTTTGAGTTATCTTTGGGTGGATTCCCATTGTTATCTACTTGGTGGATTCCAAGTGTTTAATTCGTTAGACTCCGAATTATTTGTTTGCTGCCCAGGTGCCGTTGGAATTGGAATCTAGCAAACCTCTACTAACAATACGGAAGTTGCCTTAGTAGTTGTATTTATCCGGTTACATGTTCGTTCATTCATCAATTCGACAAATCTAATCGTACAAGCTTCCGCGCCTACGTCAAGACTCATATTTATCAAAACTATGCATAACCAAAAATCATCAAATCATACAAAACAAAGACTCATTTTCACAATCTATCATATAATCACATAATCATCATATCAACCAATATCACAAGTTTATAACAAATAATGCTAGTCAAAATAGAGGTTAGGGATAATATCTCCCTACCTTAACCCAAATTGTCCAAATGCTCCAAAAGTGATCCACACACCACTTCATGATCCACGTTGCTCAAATGCCAAGATGTGATCAACTAAATAATAAGAATAACCTTCTATCAAACACCATCCTCTCAACACAAGAAAAATGGCAAAAGTCATACCTAAGTCCCTAATATCAAACCCTCACACAAAGTCTCCAAAAATATACAAAGGTCCTCTAATCCAACACCAAACCATAGATCATCATCCATAATCACCTTATCTTCTTATAACATCAACCAAATCTCATTATCCTCATATGCTCTTCATTAAGGTTTTCTCTTAAGATTTTCCAAAATATACACAATAATTCTCTAATCACAACTTCAACATAGATCAACACCTATAACTATTATATCATCTATTTCAACCATCAAAACTCTCAAACTCCAATAATTCATAAATCTCAAAAGTTGCTCAATCATCACAAACTTATACCAACTTAAAGATCATCACAAGATCTATACTTATTTTCAATAAACTTAAGCCTAAAATCAACTTACCAAGCTTCAAATCAAAGAATCTTCTTTCTCTTTCTTCTCCTCTCTTCTCCCACATTTTCTCCTATCTCTCTCTCTCTCTCTTGTTTCAGCTGGATGAGCACAAATGAGAAGTCCTAAGTCATCCATTTAGATATTTCCATTAACTTACCATAAATAGTAATAACCTCCATAAGCCGCTTGCCATTTTTTTTCTATTTTGGTCCTCAACCTTTCAAGTCATTCTCCAACACTCCTAAACCTCTACTTAAGTTCTAATAAGTCCTAAAATTAAGCCTTAAATCCATATTTGCCATATTGCCAAAATCTCTCAATTCCTACGAGAAATGCACCTAAAACCGAGCTCCAAACTCTCTCACATGAACCCATCAAATAAATCCTCTAATGTCAAAACTCAAATCAGAAATGTTGTAGTTCTGGATGTTACGAACATCCTCAAATTGGAATCACTCAAATCGAAGGTTGTATGAGGAAGTTATGAAGTTTCTAAGAAAAGTATACGCAGCTGGTCTTACGTAGCGCCACTACGGGCCGCTAGGATCGAGTGGCCAAAATGACGTAGTGCGCACTATGACTCGTAGCGACGCTACAATGTCACTATTCCTAATCCGATCAAAATTCGCCAAAAACTCAAAAATGCAAGGTTCAAATCACAAAACTCAAAACACAAAAGTCGTAGACTAACGTGTTACGGACTTACTCGACTTGAAATCATCCAAATCGGAGTTCGCACGAAAAAGTTATTTCTATTCCCCCAAAGGTCGACAAATTCAACCCAACAATGTTAACACTGATCAAAACAAAATAACTAAAGGTCGAACCAAGCGGTCACGACCAATACAAATTTAGCGAGGGTCATAATAAAATCATTCCACGAAAATCTGCAAACTGCTCAGAAAAATGGTGATGTGCAATGCGAGAAATAATATGACCTAAGTATAGATACCTAGGCTCCCTATCGCTAATATATCTAGCAAAGTAGTCGATGATCATAGCAAAAGTGCTAAAAGGAACATCATAGCGTAGGCAGTCAATGGCATACAACTGAGATCAGAAGACTTTAGACTCTTCCCATTGACCACTAATGGTCAGAGACATAAAGCAATGGAGGATGCCTAAATATAGTTCTTTAATCAGTGCATTAAGTGCCCTCCCTGACTCGTATCTCTCAAAACTCATAATCTCGTGCCATGCCCCATGGGCCTGACTCGTAGGAGTGTCTAACACACCTGGTCTAGCCTTAAGGCTAAACAGGTCATTAAACTCAATCTCATCCATGCTAAAGTCAGTGTCAAATACACGTACAGTAAATGATCGTCTGTTAGCCAAACCTGCAAAGTGCAATAGAACTCTAAAACCAGTTCTTGCCTAGCCAATATCTCCCTATTCTCAAAGTACCTCCTTCTCAAAGTACCTCCACCCTAACTTCCTAAAAGCAAAGCTGACCTCAATTGTCTATCTACCCTTAGTATCTGCATGTCATTCCAATTAATTGTAAAATGACTAACGGCACTGAGTCGTGAAAACTTTTGATACCTCTCTCCCTCCCAATCATGGAAGATTGCGAAAGGAGCATTGTAGCAGTCACGGATGTCTTGAGGTAAAGAACTAAGTGGAGAAGGCAAAGGGTTTCTTTTGCACTTCCTCTATTCTCTGCGACAAATTCAGCTAGATCCTACATCATCTGCCATCAAGAAACGTGTTTCGGGTGTTGGTTAATGTAGGTAATTGGTTGGGAATGATTGGGCTCAGCTGGATTTAAAGTTTTTGGTGGTGGAAGAATATTGGTTTTGAAATTTTTGTGATGAATGATGCATGCCTGAGAGCTTTATAGTTGATTCTGCCTAAACCTGGCGTATGCCAAGTGCATTGGCATGCGCTAGCTTTCTCTTTTTTTGCACAACCTAGCATATGCAAACCACATTGGCGTGCGTAAGTTCTATCCTACACACGTGACATGGCATGCGCCATATCCCTTAGCATGCGCCAGATATGTACAAACCTCAAAAACGACATACTACGTATATAAACACTAACTAAAAGATCACACAAAAGAAACAAACATGCTAATCTAATTTTTTTGGCTTTTATTTATGTTGCGTTCCTGGAAAGGTTGAAAATTAGACGCCCCATCAGCATGGGTCAAAGGTGCAACTTCGACTTTCGCAAGTCACACAACTCACAAATGGCATACCATGATGAACTACCTCTTCGTGCAACCTTTTCATCTTTCAGCCTAATAAGATCATGGCATAGTAGCACGGTATGCTCATTTTGCGAGTTAGTGCTATTCTTGCTATAGTCACCTTCGTGTTCTAACTTCCTACTCCAAGGCACTCAATAATATAAATTGTTGAGCACAACAATCATATAGGATTAACTTTTTATCCCCCATCAATCTTGAAAATGTAGACATGTGCCAATCAACCAAAGAGTCAATAGTACTGATGTTTATCATGAGATTGAGAGTTGTTTTATCCTTACCCAAAACTAACTAGTCCCAACCAAGAGTGGGTGGTTGTTCAACATGATGGCAGGGTGTTTTACCACTTAACATATCCAAGATTCAAGGATGAATCTTTGAACTTCATGGCTGCACTTGATATCTTCCACTCCAACTGAATAAATACTTTGAGCATAAAAAGTAGGATGTCATCTCCAATCGGAAAGCCAAGAACATACTTGTTCGCACAAACCTTTCTTTAAACCTCAGATTATTCCACAAGTTGAGCAATATTGAGCCTCCAGCATAATCATACTTGTCAACTCCTAAGAAGTCAATATGATCAACATGTTCAATAACATAATCTGGAGACATGTAAGATATGGGCTGAACCTCTTTCTTGTCATTAGTAACAACAAGTTCGTCATGTTCACCAACAATAGTAACAAGGCGCCTCCTCATGTGATCAACTTTCATAACTTCTGATTCGTCAAACAAATCTCTCAAGGAAAGAAGTGACATGTCATGCTCATCAAAACCATCTCCATCAAATAAATCAATGGAAAATTCTCCAAATTCCTCCCATGTCAAAACATCTTCAACAATCTAATCAGAACAACATACCTTCTCCTCAGTTTTGCACTTAGCTTGAAAGATGTTTTTATGTCGTGCTTCACTAACTTTCTTCAAATGCAAGTCAATTTCTCTAACCAAATCAACTTTAAGTTCCTCACAACGGTCATCTCCTCGTTGCCTTGCCTCTATAGGTTTGCAATCAATCTTCAGCCTCCTAAGACTCCTTGTAGAGCCTATGTCTTTATCTTGATCAGATTCATCTCCACTCGGCCCTCCAATAGGTGCTCTACTACTTTGTACTAGAAGTTTGCCTCTTAGTTGTTGCCTTGTGTGAGAGTTCCCTATTGCATCCATGCATTGGCACAATGGCTCAATCTCCGCTCGTAAGATATGTTGGCACTTTCCTACCAAGGCCTCCTCAAACACCTTTAAACCAACATTGCCTAAAGTTTGGCCTTCTCAAAACATGTTGCTGTAAAAAAAATTCATTTCTTATTCCCCCTTTTTTTGTTTCCTTTTCTGTTTTTCTCTCTTTTTTTGTTCTTTTTCTTTTCTTAATTAGAATACACAACCTAAGTCACGAATTCTAATTGCTAAACACGAAACTAAAACACAAAACGAAATTACTACTAGATGAAACAAAACATGAACTAACATACACAAAACTCAAAGGATAGATCAGCCAATTGATAAGCAACAAGCTGAGTACTAATTAAATGAAATCAACAAGGACAGATAGCCTAAAACAACAAGCCGTAGCTCTGATACCAAGTGATGTGATCTTGGCAGGAGAAATACAAATTTATGGATCTATTGTTGCTTAGGATGGAGTAGACTTCAAACCCATGAATTGGACCAGCAAGAACCTCGGCAAAAGAGCCTCAACCCGAGCCAAGAGCAATCTGAGAACTTCTAGCCAAGTCGAATCACGCCACAAACAAGGATGGCAAACTCGTTTGATAAGTGAAAGATACGTTCAAGCTAAACGACACACAAGCTTAGGCAAGAACAAGGAGAGTTATCAAAACTCACTAAGTCAAAGACTTATAATATTCAGAATGAATTCATATATTGGGGTCCATGTTTTATTATGCTAAGATGCCTTTATATAGGCTACAAAGTCTTCAAACATTCCTAAAAAATCTAACTCCTAAAAAGGAGCTTGCAATCTGACCAAATTATACTTAATCCTAACTAGGTGAATTCAGGTCAGATTGTAAACTACTAAACAAGAAGTAATCTAAGCATATAATACCTAGTAGATAAGATTCACGTCCTAAACAAGCCATAGGTTGCTGGAATATAATTTCCTAAACAAAACTATTGACTTTACTAAATAGCTTAAGTAGAATTTAAGAAAGTTCCATGCTTCCAAAATAGGTTGATGCACGTCCAAAGTAGGTTGATGCACGTCCAAATAGGTTGATGCACGTCCATAATAGGTTGATCTCTATACGTGCATGCTTCCAGAAGATTGCGTGCATTATAGGCTTCCAGATTAGCTTCAAACTCTCCAAAACGAAATCTGAGAGCAAATAGCTTTCTAAATAGCTTCAAGAACGTGCATGGGCTTTGCATGGGCTTCACGGACGTCCTTGGTCTTGCACAAACTTGCATGGGCTTCATGGACACGTCCTTGGACTTGCACAAACTTGCTTGAAACTTCTTGGCCCATCAGATTCATATCATGGCCCATCAGATTCATATCAAAGGTGCTATGTTAAAGACAAAGTGTGTAGTGTCATCATAGATGGGGGAAGTTGTGCTAATGTTGCAAGCACTACCATGGTGGAGAAGTTAGGGTTACTTACTGGAAGGCACCCTAAACCCTACAAACTGCAATGGCTAAATGATAGTGGAGAAGTGCGAGTGATGAAGCAAGTATTGGTGGCATTCCGCATTGGCAACTATAAAGATGAAGTGTTGTGTGATGTTGTGCCAATGCAAGCTGGTCATCGTTTGCTAGAGAGGCCATGGCAATTTGATAGGAAAGTGCATCATGATGGCTACACCAACAAGTACTCATTCATGCTTAAAAGGAGAATGATCACCTTGGCACCCTTGTCACCATCACAAGTTTGTGAAGATCAAAAGAAGTTACAACAAGAGAGTGATGAGAAAAGGGAGCAAGATAAGAGAAAGAAGAATGAGAGGAGAGAAGAAGCCAAGAAAAAAATGAGAAAAATGACCAATGGAGAGAAAATAATTGAGAGATCAAAAGAAGCCGGAAAAATAGAAATTAGATCGGCCAATGAGAGTAAAAACGAGAGTTGGAAAAAGAGTTACTATGTGGGAGCAAGTGACATCAAGCAAGCATGTTTTGAAAAAAGCCTATGATCTTACTTCGGTATAGAGAGTCACTTTTAAACACTAACGAGCTTGAAACACATTTGCCTAGTATGGTTGTTTCTCTCTTGCAAGATTACAAAGATGTCTTTCCCGCAGAGCTACCACCTGGTTTGCCACCCATCCGAGGGATTGAGCATCAAATAGACTTTGTTCCAAGATCTATAATACCTAACCGACCCGCATATAGGAGCAATCCTGAAGAAACAAAGGAAGTTGAGAGACAAGTCAACGAGCTTTTAGAGAAAGGGTACATACGAGAAAGCATGAGTCCATGCACTGTTCCTATCCTACTTGTGCCCAAGAAGGATGGATCATGGAGAATGTGTGTTGATTGCCGTGCAGTCAACAACATAACAGTAAAATATTGTCACCCTATTCCTCGTTTAGATGACATGTTAGATAAGTTGCATAGTTCTTGCATGTTTTCAAAGATTGATTTGAAAAGTGGTTATCATCAAATTCGCATGAAAGAAGGTGATGAATGGAAAATAGCGTTTAAAATGAAGTATGGTTTGTATGAATGAATGGTTATGCCTTTTGGATTATCTAATGCACCTAGCACATTCATGCGCCTTATGAATCATGTTTTACATCCATTCATTGGCAAATTTGTAGTTGTTTATTTTGATGACATACTCATTTATAGCAAGAGCATGGAAGAACATGTTGAGCATTTAAAATCTCTCCTAGATGCACTTAGAGAGGATCAGTTGTATGCCAACTTAAAGAAGTGCACATTTTGTACGGATAAACTTATATTCTTGGGTTTTGTTGTTGGTGCTAATGAAATATAGGTTGATGAGGAAAAGATTAGAGCTATACGAGATTGGCGAAGCCCTACAAGTGTTGCTAATGTTAGAAGATTTCATGGGCTAGCTAGTTTTTATAGGAGGTTTGTGAAGGACTTTAGTAGCATAGCCGCACCCATCAATGAATTCATCAAGAAGAAC
>SOPF01023396.1:13522-42353 GCA_012979155.1 Hypericum perforatum
ATTGGCAAATTTGTAGTTGTTTATTTTGATGACATACTCATTTATAGCAAGAGCATGGAAGAACATGTTGAGCATTTAAAATCTCTCCTAGATGCACTTAGAGAGGATCAGTTGTATGCCAACTTAAAGAAGTGCACATTTTGTACGGATAAACTTGTATTCTTAGGTTTTGTTGTTAGTGCTAATGGAATACAGGTTGATGAGGAAAAGATTAGAGCTATACGAGATTGGCGAAGCCTTTCATGGACTAGCTAGTTTTTATAGGAGGTTTGTGAAGCACTTTAGTAGCATAGCCGCACCCATCAATGAATTCATCAAGAAGAACGTTGGATTTAGTTGGGGAGAAGCTCAAGAAAATGCATTCCAACTACTAAAAAGGAAGTTAACTAATGCACCTTTGTTAGCTTTACCTAATTTTTCTAAGACTTTTGAAATAGAGTGTGATGCCTCAAGAATTGGAATTGGAGCTGTTCTCATGCAAGAAGGGTGACCAATTGCATTCTTTAGTGAGAAGCTAAGTGGTGCAACTTTGAACTATCCAACTTATGACAAGGAGTTGTACGCACTAGTTCGAGCTTTGGAGACATGGCAGCATTACTTGTGGCCCAAGGAGTTTGTGATTCACACTGATCATGAATCATTGAAGCATTTGAAGGGGCAACACAAGCTGAATAAGAGGCATGCACGATGGGTGGAGTTCATTGAGACATTTTCTTATGTCATTTGCTACAAGCAAGGTAAGGAAAATGTAGTGGCTAATGCACTATCACAAAGGTACACCTTGATCTCAACTCTTGATGCTAAACTACTTGGTTTTGAACACATTAAAGAGATGTATGTTGATGATGTTGATTTTGGCAAGTTGTTTAGATCAACTGAAAGAAGTGCATTTGGTAAGTTCTTTCAGAATGAAGGTTACTTGTTTCGTGAAAATAAACTTTGTGTGCCTAACTGTTCTATGCAAGAGTTACTTATTTAGGAGGCACATGGAGGAGGATTAATGGGGCATTTTGGAATTGCAAAGACCTTGGCGATGCTACAAGATCATTTCTATTGGCCACACATGAAGAGAGACATTGAGAGAGTTTGTGGTCGTTACATAACTTGCAAGTAAGCCAAGTCTAAGGTAACCCCACGATTTGTACACCCCTCTACCTATACCTAGTGAGCCTTAGATTGATATCTCTATGGATTTTGTGTTAGGATTGCCTAGAACTAAACATGGAAGAGATTCAATCTTTGTGGTGGTAGATAGGTTTTCTAAGATGGCACATTTCATTCCATGTCATAAAACTGATGATGCTTCTAATGTTGCTGATTTGTTCTTTAGAGAGGTTGTTAGATTGCATGGCGTGCCTAGGACTATCATTTCAGATAGGGATGCAAAGTTCTTGAGTTATTTTTGGAAGACCTTGTGGTGCAAGTTAGGTACTAAGTTACTATTTTCTACTACTTGTCATCCATAAACTGATGGTCAAACTGAAGTTGTGAATAGGATATTGTCTATCCTCTTAAGAGCACTCATTAAGCATAATATTAAGACTTGGGAAGAGTGTTTGCCACATGTTGAGTTTGCTTATAATAGATCAGTTCATTCTGCTACTCAATATTCAGCTTTTGAGCTTGTTTATGATTTTAACCCTTTGACCCCATTGGATTTATCACCTTTACCTTTGAGTGAGCATGTTAACTTAGATGGCAAGAAGAAGGCTAAATTTGTCAAACAGTTGCATGAGAAAGCAAGAATGAACATTGAGAAGCGAACGGAGCACTATGAAAGACAAGCAAATAAGGGACGATGCCAAGTTGTCTTTGAACCGGGTGATTGGGTCTAGTTGCATATGAGAAAGGAGCATTTCTCTGCACAATGAAGATCTAAGTTGCTGCCTCATGGTGATGGTCCATTTCAAGTGCTTGAACGCATCAATGACAATGCTTACAAGCTTGACCTACCTGGTGAGTATAATGTTAGTGCTTCATTCAATGTTGCTAACTTGAGTCCGTTTGATGTAGGTGATGATTTGAGGACAAATCCTTTTCAAGAGGAGGGGAATGATGTGATCAAGCCTATGGATGCACCTACTATCAAGCTTGTAGACTAGCAGCAAGTTCAAGTTCCAATTGGGCCAAAGGCAAGGGCAAGAGCTAGGAAGTTGCAATCTGATTTTAATGGACTTATGGAGGAAGTTTGGGCTCAAACTCATGCACACAAGCCCATGCACATCCATGCAAAGCCCATGCACATTTTGGAGGCTATTTTGGAAGCTTGAAGTTCCATACCTAATCTGGTTGCTTGGCACGCAAGAAGCATCAACTTTTTTGGACGTGCAATCTTCTTGATTAGGATGTGTTAGTTTGCTTATTATTTAGCTTATATTTTGTTCTTGTTTAAGGTATTTAGTTCGGCCAGAATAAGAACTCCTCTTTTGGAGTTAGATTGTTTAGGAACTTGTTGAGACTTTAGAGCCTATATAAAGGTATCCTTTATTCAATAAAGTCAGACCATTATTGTCCATTCGGAATACATAGCATTCAGCTATTAAGAGTTTTGATACTCGTTGTTCTTGCTTAGGCTAGAGAGTTGTCTTAGCTAGAAAGAAAACTTTCACTTATCAAACGGAGAGCCAACACCATTTGTGGCATGATTCGACCTAGGGTCAAGGTCCATAAGTCTTTTGCTTTGGGTTAGGGTCCATCAACGTGCCTTAGTTCTTGCAAGATCTTGTGAGTTGTGATCTGTTCCATTCAAACAAGTAGCAACGGTCTATTCGTGTGGAATTCTCTAGGAGTTTCATATCATTGCCTCGTCTTCATAGTTGCCAATATGGAATGACACTAGCACTTGCTTCTCCACCCTAACTTCTCTACTATCATTCAGCCATTGCAACTTGTAGGGTTTAGGGTGCTTGGTTGTGATCAATCCCAACTTCTCAACCATAGTAGTGCTTGCTACATTGGTGCAACTGCCTTCATCAATGATCACACTACAAACCTTGTCCTTGATGTAACACCTTGTATGAAAGATGTTCTCTCTTTGTGCCATATCATCTTCTTCTTTAGCTTGCACATTCAAGGATCTTCTTGTCACGAGAGTGAGACCTTCATTGACTCAAACTTCTTCTTTGGATACATCCTCCAACGATGGCATGCTATCATGATCTGAATCTTCTCCTTCAGTCACAATCTCTCCACTCTCCATAATCACCATGACTTGCTTGTTAGGATATTGGCATGAGATGTGCCCTTGTCCTTGACACTTGAAATACCTAATGTCACGGTTTCTTGCTTGAGGGGTCTCCACTTTCTTTTGCGGATTGGTGTTGGAACCTTCAGCCTTGTGCTCCACTTTGGACGTCATTGGCTCAAACTTCTTTGGATAGTTTGACTTCCAAGTTGAGCTTGCTTTAAGTTGCATTCTGCCCCCCTTCTTTAGTTGCTTCTCAATCTTGGTGGCCATGTGCACCATGTCCTCCAACTCCATATAATGATACAACTTCACTTTGTCTTGGATCTCAGAATTGAGTCCATTCAGAAAATGTGCCATGGTAGCTTCACTATCTTCCTCAACATCAGCTCTCATCATGGCCATCTCCATCTGCTTATAGTAGTCTTCCACACTCATGCTTCCTTGCCTTAGCCCTTGTAGCTTCTTGTGTAGCTCGCGGTAATAATGGCTAGGAACAAAGCGCTTCCTCATGACTACCTTCATCTCCTCCCATGTGCTAATGGTATATTCTCCATTACGCCTCCTGCTTGTCAAAAGTTGATCCCACCACATTAAGGCATAATCCGTGAATTCAGTCACATCAAGTTTTACCTTCTTGGCTTCGGAACACTCATGACAATAAAAAACAAACTCAATCTTCCTCTCCCATTCAAGGTATGCCTCCAGATCAGATCGTCCAGCAAAAGAAAGAATTTTAAGCTTAATGTTTCCCAGCTTGTCATCTCCTCTCTTTCTTTCTTCTCTAACAAGACGCGCATTCCTCATTCTCCTAGGACCTCTTATAGATCCTACGTCTTCCTCACAAAAAGAATCAGATTCTTCTTCACTCATGCCACCTATAGGTGCCAACCTCTTTGGTGCACGAACCTGCCCTCCAATTGCACCACCTAAAGGTACATTCCTCCATGGTGCTTGAACTCCTCTCCTTGGTTATAAGTTGGTGCAAGAACTCTCTACTACCTCCACGCGTGCTTGCAATGGTTCGAGTCTTTGTTCAAGTTCATCTCGCATCATACGTTGGAAGCTTCCCACCAAGGCATCCGAATACACCTTAAGATCCACATCAACCAACGTATTCTGCCTATCACCTTTGTTTGCTTGAGACATGTTGTTGCAAGAAAGAAAATTTGTTAGAAAATAACAGCCTCACAAGTGCACTCCCTTACGTGTTTACTCTCAATATAAGTTCACTCAAGTCCACTCGTGTTTAACTCAATGTTTTGGCTTTTCTCTCTAATGAGCTCACAACTCTTGCCTTTTTCCTCTCTTGATAACTCTTGCAAGCTCTTACAAAAGCTAGTCAAGCCTTGCTCAAACTATGCCTTTCACAAATCAAACGAATCTTGCGAAAAAAACTTCAGATGGCCGTAACTTTCAAATGCAAAGTTTTTTGACCTCCAAAGTCCGTTGTTCTGGTATAGCCAGAATGCTTGTAGATCTTGAATTTCTCTTTTCAAAAAGTGACTATAATAGAAAATCGGAGTTACGAGTCAAAAGTTATGACTGTTTGAAGTTTTTAGCGATTTCGTCGCAAAAATCCTGCGAGAATCTCCAAAATCTCTGAATTCTCCAAATTAGTGTCTTGAGCGCTTCCTCTTTTGCTTCTTGCGTTCCTCTTTAGGCGTTGCTTCCTCTTTGGTGGTGCAAATGCCTAATTAGTCTTGCGAACTAAATAGGTTTTGCACTTCCCGAATAGGCTTGCTTTCCTCTTTTTCTCTTCTTTCTTTTTCCTGTTTCATTTCTTTTCTTTCTTTTCCTCCTTTTTTTTGTTTCCTTTTCTGTTTTTCTCTTTTTTTTGTTCTTTTTCTTTTTTGGATGAAACTAACACAAACTAAACACGAAATTAAACACTTAATGAATCTCAACAACTAGACGCAACAAAGACAAGATTAACACACACAAAAACTAATAACTAAGTCAGCCAATTGATAAGCAACAAGCTGAGCACAGCACACACGAAATAACAAGGATAAAACAATCTAAATAATCTGATACCAACTGATGTGATCTCGGCAGGAGAAACACGATTTGCACGGATCTATTGTTGTCTAGAATGGATGAGACTTCGAACCCACAAACTGGACCAGTAAGAACCTCGGCAAAAGAGCCTCAACCCGAGCCACGAACAATCTGAGAACTCCAAGTCATGTCATATCATGCCACAAACGAGGATGGCAACTCGCTTCATAAGTGAAAGAACATTTAAGCCAAGCACACTAGCTCAAAGCAAGAACAAAGAGTTATCAACTCACTTGTCTAAAAAGACTTAATTGTATTCAGAATGTTATGTCTTAAAACTCACGTCCAAGCCTCTATTTATAGGCTGGAGATGTTCATAAAAATGTCCTAAATAATAAGCTCCTAAATAAGCTAAAAGCAATCTGCCTAAATAAGCTAAAAGCCTTCTGCCTAAAGCTTTCTCCTAATCTGGCCGAAACTTGATCCTCAAGACAAGGAGAATCTGGCCTCTTTATTCAACTAAATAGGAACTAAATAATATAACTAAGTATGCTAGAAGCTTGTAGAAAGATCTCGTCCAATTCAGAATCTTGCATGGACAAAATAGAATGTTGCATGCTTTCTAAGTTGGCAAAGGTGGCGAATCTTCCAAAATAGCTTCTATTACGTGCATGGGCTTTGCATGGTCCTCATGCACGTCCTTGGACTTGTTGGCACGTTCACGAGCTTCCCAAATTAGGCAACTAAGTTCAGCTTGAAGCCTCCTTGCTCTTGCACGCATCATTGGTCCAACTAGCACTTGCACTTGACGTGAGTCTTCTTGCACTTGTAGCTTGGATGTAGGCATGCTCGCATCAATATCATCAAAATAAACAACCACAAATCTGCCAATGAATGGTCTCAAAACATGATTCATGAGTCGCATAAATGTGCTAGGTGCATTAGATAAACCAAATGGCATGACCATCCACTCATACAACCCATACTTAGTTTTAAATGCCATTTTCCATTCATCTCCTCCTTTCATGCGAATTTAATGATAACCACTTTTCAAGTCAATCTTAGAAAACATGCAAGAACCATGCAATTCATCTAACATGTCATCTAAACGAGGAATAGGGTGACGATACTTCACTGTGATGTTATTGACTGCACGACAATTAACATACATTCTCCATGATCCATCCTTCTTGGGCACAAGTAGGACTGGAATAGTGTATGGACTCATGCTCTCACGCACATACCCCTTCTCCAAAAGCTCATTGACTTGCTTCTCAAGCTCCTTTGTCTCCTTTGGATTACTCCTATATACAGGATGGTTTGGGATTGTGGCCCCCGGGACAAAGTCAATCTGATGATCAATCCCCCTTATTAGTGGCAAACCTGATGGTAACTCATTGGGGAAGTAATGTAGGAACATCTTAAATGTTAAGTGTGGACTAGCTCGGAAGAAGACCAACTCGGAAGAACAATTCCAACAGCCATGCCGAATTACTAGATACATGGTTCAGATTCGTTCATTTACTTTGGTACATGTTTGTTATTTCAGATTCATGTAATTGTGTCTCTTGGTCGAGTAGGCTTTATGACCAACCAAGAGCACTTATTTCCTTTATAATGTATGAACAAATGCATGAATAAACATTATTGAGTGAATTGAGATTGTTCTCTGAATTACCAAGTGTAATTGTATGCATGGATTTGCATGAAGATATACATGGATTTGCATGAACAGCCCGAGTTGCCTTAAGCTGGCCTTTTGATCCATTCAAACCCCTTAGTTTATTCAACGAAAGTTGGGTAGTCTAAGTTCTATCCTTTAGTTTTTTGCATCTACACTATTTGATCAAATCAATTCTGCTGTGCTACATCAAATGGTATCAGAGCTTCTGGTTGAGATCATCTCGATTTCTACATTGAGAAGAGAGGGAGAGTTTATTCATTATAACCGCAAAGAGTTGTGAGAGACCTAAACACAAACCATGTAACAAGGTTACGTGATCATTGAACTGTGCCTCAATTTTCTACCTAGCACCACCAAAATCCGATCATGGCCGCACCAAATGAGCAACAAAGACCATATACGAATCAAAGAATTACCAACCTTGAGACAACCATGCAAGCCATTCTTGCACACCTCGATGCTTTAGTAATACAACCACCTGCGGCACAACATCAAGATGCCCCAATTCATCAAGTAGAGGAAGATGATGTTGATTTGGATGCTACACTTCTGCCAAGAAGAGGAGGGCGAGGTGTTCAAGGGGCAAGAGGCCGAGGACATAGAGGACGTGGTGAAGATATACACGCTCCTAGATGTGAGGAATAGGAGAATGAACCATATAGACGTATAGATCGGCCATTTAAGATGAACATAGAGAAGTTCTATAGAGATATGGATGTAGAGGGTTTCCTAAATTGGCTTGACTCAGTTGCAAAATACTTTGATTGCATGGAACTCACAGAGGAGCAGAAGGTGGGTTACGTGCCTTTCAAGTTAGAGTTAGGAGCTGCTGTTTGGTGGCGTAAGGAGCAAGAAAGTCGAAGAAGGAAAGGAGATCTACCCATCCAACATTGGCCTTTGATGGAGCAAGCCCTAAGGGAGAGATTTTTGCTCGTGGATTACAATCAAACCCTTTACATGCAATTCTTGACGTGTGTGCAAGGAAATAGGTCCATCGATGATTATGTGACTGAATTCATGAGGTTGGCAACACGAAATAATATGGAAGAATATGAAGATCAAATGATCGCGTGATTCATGGATAGATTGCACTATGAAGTAAAGCAACATATGGAGTTCGATAAATTTCTTTATTTTCAAGACGCATGTGCTAAAGCAAGAAAGATCGGCCTGGCTATGAAGAAGAAACTTATGGTTTCTAATCGCCATTTAGGACAAGGAGGATCATCAAGTTACAATAAGACTTCGAACAAGTTAGCAAGTCAAACCAATGATCCGAAGGCATCCAGCAAGCCTAAAGATGCTCCTAGAAGTTCGCACAGAAAAGGAAAAGAAGTCGCATCCAAAATAGCCTCTAAATTGCGTTGTTATAAGTGCAACGAACTTGGACACATCTCAAGTGATTGTCCACTACGAAAGTTCAACCAACTGGTTGAACGAGACAATGAAGAGGAGGAGAATTTGGGTGTGTTTGTTTGTAGCCCTGTTGAAGCAAGTGATGAAGAGGATCATGATGATTCTAAAGATAGCAAAGAGTATTGTGCCGTGCTAAGGAGATTGGCACTTGCTACGGAGAAAAAAGATGAATCACAACAACACAATTTATTCAGAACACGATGTCACATTGGAGAAAACGTATGTGATGTGATCATCAATGGAGGGTCACAAGAAAATTTTGTAAGCAAGCAAGTGGTTGAGAAACTCGGTCTGAAACCTACTCCTCATCTAGAACCTTATTTGATCGGGTGGATCAAATCAGGAGGAGGCATCAAGGTTAACTCATAGTGCGAAGTTCTAATTTCTATTGGAAAATATGAAGACAAGTTCGTATGTGATGTGCTTGACATGGACGCATGTTATATTCTGTTGGGATGTCCCTGGGAGTTTGACAACAAAGCCTTATATCATGGAGAAAAGAACACCTACGAAGTAAAGAAAGGTGGGCAACACTTCACTCTGTTACCAAGCAAGTCGAGGAGAAGCAAGATCAAGGTGAATCATACCGTGTGAACTTCAAATTTGATAACCTCTCATAAGTAGATGCTTGCGACCATAAAGGAATTTGGAGGTTGTCATGTGCTTGTGGTACGTGATGTGCATGATCATACTGTGTGAACTTCACCCTTTACATGCACATGTGAAGAAATTGTTGCAAGAATATCCGGAGGTTGCTCAAGGAAAATTTCTGAATGGCTTGCCACCAATGCATGATATCCAACATGCCATTGACCTGATCTCGGGTGCTACGTTGCCTAACCTTCCACACTACCGAATGAGTCCCCAAGAAAACCAAATCCTACGTGAACAAGTCCAAGAACTTTTGGAGAAAGGTTTTATTCAGGAGAGAGTGAGTCTGTATGGAGTACCCACACTTCTTATACCAAAGAAGGACGGTTCGTGGCGTATGTGTGTTGACTCCAGAGCAATCAACAAGATCACCGTGGGATATAAATTTCCCATACCAAGGTTGAATGATATGCTCAATAACTTGAGTGGCTCCACCATATTTTCAAAGATCGACCTCAAGAGTTGCTACCATCAAATCCGAATTCAACCAGGAGATTAGTGGAAGATGGCATTTAAGACAAGAGATGGATTATTTGAGTGGCTTGTCATGCCATTTGGATTGACGAATGCTCCAAGTACCTTTATGCGCCTCATGCACCAAGTGTTGAAACCCTTTATAAATCAGTTTGTGGTCGTATATTTCGGCTACATTTTGGTGTATAGCAAGTTGGAGCAAGAACATTAGGAGCATTTGAAGCAAGTCTTTGAGGCGTTACGTGCAAATGCTTTGGTGATCAACCTGAAGAAATGTTTGTTTTAGAAACAAAGTGTTCTTTTCCTAGGGTTTGTCGTGGGAAGAGAAGGCGTGCACATGGATGAAGTGAAGATTGATGCAATCCAAACGTGGCCAACACCTACAAACGTTAAAAACAAGTACAGAGCTTCTTAGGGTTGGCAAGTTTCTATCGACGTTTCATTCGAAACTTCAGTGTTGTAGCCACTCCATTGACCACCTTGTTGAAGAAGCAAACTACGTTTGCATAGAGTGAGGAAGTTGATCACGCTTTTAAAGAACTCAAGGAAAAGCTAAGCACAGCCCCGGTACTTGCCCTACCTGATTTTTCCAAACTTTTTCAGGTTAAAGTTGATGCTTGTGGTGTGGGCATCGGTGCGGTGCTATCTCAAGATAAACGCCCTGTGGCTTTCTTTAGTGAGAAGTTGAGCACACATAGGCAAACCTGGACGACCTATGAACAAGAGTTTTATGCTGTATTTTGAGCCCTCAAAGTTTGGGAACATTACTTAATTGGAAAGGAGTTCGTGTTATTTACAGACCACAAGGCGCTTAAATTTCTAAATGACCAACAAAAGATAAGTAATCACATGCATGCTCATTGGATCACATACTTACAGAAGTTTCCATTTAAGATTATGCACAAAAGTGGAACTTCTAACATGGTTGCGGATGCACTAAGTAAGCGAGAGAGCCTGCTTATTAAGTTAAGTGGATCAATTATGGCTTTTGATTGCCTAAAGGATCAATACGAAGCTGATGAAGACTTTGGAGACTTATAGAATAAGTGCAAGGATGGAAAGGGTGTCGAAGACTTCTACTTGCACGAGGGCTTGTTGATGAAAGGTGCGCAGCTTTGCATACCAAAAACTTCACTACGTGAGCAACTAATATGGAAGATGCACGGTGGAGGACTTTCAGCGCATCTTAGACGAGATAAGACATTGAGTTCATTGTCTTCTCATTTTTATTGGCCTAGGATGAGCAAGAATTTGGCAAGCATGGTGAATCCTTATGTTATTTGTCAAGAGACTAAAGTGATGAGAGACAATGCAAGTTCCCATTGGGCCAATTACAAGAGCAAGAGCCAAGAAGCTTCAATCTGAACTCAACGGATTCATTCAAGGCTTTTAGGCTCAAGTTGACGCAATCAAGCCCAAGGACAAACATGCTAAGCCCGTGCACCTTATTAGCATCCTTCCAGAAGCTTAGCATGCAAGCATGCACATGATATTCCTTTGGATGCAAGGAATCTTCTTATTTCGGAAGTTAGCTTATTATTTAGTTAAGTCTTAGCTTGATCAGGAAACTATATTCCAGCAATTTTGACTTGTTTAGGAATAAGATATATGCTTTTAGACTTCCTAAAAAGCATGTTTAGATTCATTCTTATTTAGTTCTTGATTAGGTTGTTATTCAGCCAGAATAGGGCTTATGCTTATTTCGGCCAGATTGCAAACCCTTATTAGTGTTAGTTTATTTAGGAAGTTGTTGTACTTTGGAGCCTATATAAAGGGGCCTACGTTCATTAATGAGGACACACAACTTTGATATCTAGATTACTTAGCATACGGCTAATTTGGTGAGTTGATACTCATTGTGTGTTCTTAGTTAGGCTAATGTGTCGCTTAGCTAGGGCAATGTTTTTCACTTATCAAACGGATCTTCCATCATCGTTTGTGGCGTGATTCGACTACAAGACTTAGGTTCGTGACTTCCAATTGATCAGGTTAGGGTGAGCCTTCACCAAAGTTCGAGCATTGTGTGGTTGGAGTTGAAGTCTTTCTCATCCAGCAAGTAGCAACGGTCCGTTCATATGGAATTCATATCAAGTTTCATATCATTTGGTATCAGAGCTACGCCTTGCTACTACTTATCCTTTATTTACGTTTAGCATTCAATTAGTTTTGTTTTCGTCCAAGTAACTTGATTCATTCTGAGTTTGGTTGCTTTTGGTCAAGAAAAAGAAAAGAACAAAAAAGAGAGAAAAACAGAAAAGGAAAAAAAGAAGAGGAACAACGAAAAGAACAAAAAAAAGGAAAGAAGAAAAGGAAGGCACCAAACAGGAAGTTGCAAGACTAAATAGGCATTCGCAAGAAAGAGAAACATTCCAAAACAAGGAGGCTTGCACGCAAAAGAGGAAACAAATACCAAAACTGGTATGTGAGCTAAACAAGCAAGCTTGCAGATCAAAAGAAGACAAGGACGAATCAAGAAAAGGAAGGAGGAACACACAAGACAAAGGAGGAGGCCGAACAGGAAAGAAAGAACCTTATCATGCAAGAAAGCAAGCGGAAGGAATTCTGTTTGTTTTGTGAAACTTGTAGTTCAAGCAAAGGCGGTTCTAGCTTTAGTAAGAACGTGCAAGTATCACGAGTGGAAAGAGGCAAGAGTGTGTGAGTACCTTAGAGAGAAAAGCCAATATTTGAGTGCAAACACGAGTGAACTTGAGTGCACCTTACATTGAGAGCAAACATGTAAGGGAGTGAACTTGTGAGGCCATTTTTTTTGACTAACCAAACTTTTCTTGCAGCAAGACATGTCTAAAGAAGGTCAAGCTATAGAGAATATAGACCTCAAGATGTTAGTGGAAGCCTTAGCTGGGAAGCTCGAGAAGATGGTGCAAGTTCAGTTGGAGCCTTTGCATCTATGCATGGATGCCGTGGTGAATTCATGTGATAACTAGCAAGCTAGTGGTGAGTCACAAAGGCATAGGAGGAGAGCACTAATTGGAGACTCAAGCAGAGCTGATTCTGAATTTGAAGAAGGCGTAGGCTCAATAAGGGGTCTTAGGAGAGCAAGAGCAAACCACCCACCTAGGGAGGCAAGGCAAAGGAGAGACGATAATTTACGGAGCATCAAACTGAAGATACCTTCCTTTACTGGTCGTTCTGATCTGGAGGCATACTTGGAGTGGGAGAAGAAGATTGAGTTCGTGTTTGATTGCCACAATAGCTCCGAAGCAAAGAAGGTAAAGCTTGCCATCACTAAGTTTACTGATTATGCTATAACTTGGTAGGATCAACTTGTGACAAGCAGGAGGAGAAATGAAGAATGCCCTATAGCTACTTGGGAAGACATGAAAGTGGTGATGAGGAAGAGATTTGTTCCAAGTCATTACTATAGAGGGCTGTACAAGAAGTTACAAGGATTGAGGCAAGGAAGTTTGAGTGTGGACGAGTATTTCAAACAGATGGAGATAGCCATGATTAGAATGGATATAGAAGAAGATAGAGAGGTGACCATGGCAAGGTTCTTGAATGGACTCAATCTTGAGATTCAAGACAAAGTTGAGTTGCACCATTACGTGGAGTTGGAAGACATGGTGCATATGTCAACAAAGATTAAGAAGCAACTCAAAAGAGGAGAAGGAAGGGTGAGAGCTACATCTGGTTCCACTTGGAAGCAAAACTATCCAAAGAAGTATGAAAAGCCACAAGCAGTCAAAGTAGAGCAAAAATCCGAGAGCTCTCAAGTTCAAAAGAAGGTGGACGTCACTCCAGCAAGAAACCAAGACATCAAGTGCTTTAAGTGCCAAGGCAGGGGACATATCTCAAGTTAATGCCCTAACAAGCAAGCAATAGTGATTAGAGAAAGTGGACAGATTGAAACTGAAGAAGAGGATTCAGAGCATGAAAGTATGCCCTCCTTAGAGGATGTATCCGAGGAGGAGTATGAGGCAGCTAAGAAACTTACTCTTGTAAGTAGGAGAGCATTGAGTGTGCAAGTGAAAGAAGAAGCTGATGTGGTTCAAAGAGTAAACATTTTCCATACAAGGTGCTATGTAAAAGACAAAGTGTGTAGCGTCATCATACATGGAGGAAGTTGTGCTAATGTTGCAAGCACTACCATGGTGGAGAAGTTAGGGTTGCTCACTGAAAAATACCATAAACCTTACAAACTACAATGGCTGAATGATAGTGGAGAAGTGCGAGTGATGAAGCAAGTTTTGGTAGCATTCCGCATTGACAACTATGAAGATGAAGTGTTGTGCAATGTTGTACCAATGCAAGCTGGTCATCTATTACTAGGAGGCCATGGCATTTTGATAGGAAGGTGCATCATGATGGCTACGCTAACAAGTACACGTTTATGCTAAAGAAGAGAATAATCACTTTGCTACCATTGACACCATCGCAAGTGTGCAAAGATCAAAAGAAGTTACAACAAGAAAGTGATGAGAAAAGAGAACATGACAAGAAAAAGAAGAATGAGAGGAGAGAAGAAGCCGAAAAACAGAAAGATAAGTCGGCTAAAAGAGAGGAAATAAGTGAGAAAACAAAAGAAGCCATGAAAATAGAATTAACAACGGCCAGTGAGAGAAAATCCGAGGGATGAAAAAGAAACTACTATGCGAGAGCAAGTAAGGATAAACAAGCCTAGTTTGTAAAGAAGTCAATGATCTTACTTCGATATAGGGAGACACTTTTGGTTACTAATGAGCTTAATTCACAATTGCCGAGCATGATTAAATCTCTTTTGTAGGATTATGAGGATGTCTTTCCTGAAGAATTACCACCAGGTTTACCACCAATAAGAGGGATTGAACATCATATTGATTTTGTCCCGGGAGCAACAATTCCAAATCGATCAGCCTATAGAAGCAACTCGGAGGAAACAAAAGAACTTGAGAGGCAAGTAAACGAGCTTTTGGAGAAAGGGTACGTGAGGGAAAGCATGAGTACATGTGCTATTCCAGTCCTACTTGTGCCAAAGAAGGATGGATCATGGAGAATTGTGTTGATTGCTGAGCCGTCAACAACATTACGGTGAAATATCATCACCCTATTCCTCGTTTAGATGACATGTTAGATGAATTGCATGGTTCTTGCATGTTTTCAAAGATTGATTTGAATAGTGGTTATTATCAGATTCGCATGAAAGAAGGGGATGAGTGGAAAACAGCGTTTAAAACAAAGTATGGTTTGTATGAATGGATGGTTATGCCTTTTGGTTTATCTAATGCACCTAGCACATTCATGCGCCTTATGAATCATGTTTTACATCCATTCATTGGAAAATTTGTGGTTGTTTACTTTGATGATATACTTATCTATAGCAAGAACATTGAGGATCATGTTGAGCATTTAAAAGATGTTCTAGATGCATTATGCGCGGATCAGTTATATGCTAACCTAAAGAAGTGCACCTTTTGCATGGATCAACATGTATTCTTGGGTTTTATTGTTAGTGCTAAAGGAATACAGGTTGATGAAGAAAAGATCAAAGCAATTCAAGATTGGCCAAGTCCCACAAACGTTGCAAATGTCCAAAGCATCCATGGTCTAGCTAGCTTTTACCGAAGGTTTGTGAAAGATTTTAGCACTATAGCCGAACCACTCATAGGAATCATCAAGAAGAGCGTTGGATTCTACTGGGGAGAGGCTCAAGAAAAGGCATTCCAAACACTTAAAGGGAAGTTGATGAATGCTCCTTTACTAGCTTTGCCTAATTTTGCTAAAACGTTTGGAGTTGAGTGCGATGCTTCTTGTGTAGGTATTGGCACTATGCTTATGCAAGAAGGACTTCCAATTGCCTATTTTAGTGAGAAACTAAGTGGAGCAACTCTAAATTACTCAACCTATGACAGAGAGTTGTATACTTTGATTCGGACATTGAAAACATGGCAACATTACTTGTGGCCCAAGGAGTTTGTGATACACACTGATCACGAATCATTGAAGCACTTAAAGGGGCAACAAAAACTAAATAAGAGGCATGCACAATGGGTGGAATTCATAGAAACATTTCCTTACATCATTCGTTATAAACAAGGTAAGGAGAATGTAGTGGTTGATGCACTATCACGAATGTAGTGGTTGATGCTAAACTGATAGGTTTTGAACATATTAAAGAGTTGTATATTGAAGACACTGATTTTGGTGATCTATTCTAAACAATGGAGAAGAGTGCGAATGGTAAATTCTTTCGGAATGAGGGTTACCTATTTTGTGAAAACAAACTTTGTGTGCCTAATTGTTCTATGCGAGAATTGTTAATTCAGGAGGCACATGGAGGAGGATTAATGGGGCACTTTGGAATTGCAAAGACTTTGGCAATGCTGCAAGACCATTTCTATTGGACACACATGAAGAGAGATGTAGAACAAGTTTATGGTCGTTGCATCATATGCAAGCAAGCTAAGTCTAAGGTAAAGCCCCATGGTTTGTACACCCCACTACCTATACCTACTGAACCTTGGATTGATATCTCTATGGACTTTGTGTTAGGACTACCTAGAACTAAATGTGGTAGAGATTCTATTTTTGTGGTAATGGATAGGTTCTCTAAGATGGCACATTTTATTCCATGTCATAAGACTGATGATGCTTCCAACATTGCTGATTTGTTTTTTAGAGAAATTGTTAGGTTGCATGGCATGCCTAGAACAATTATTTCTGATAGAGATGCAAAGTTCTTAAGTTATTTTTGGAAGACCTTGTGGTGCAAGTTAGGTACTAAGTTACTATTTTCTACTACTTGTCATCCACAAACTGATGGTCAAACTGAGGTTGTGAACAGAACTTTGTCTACACTCTTAAGAGCACTCATTAAGCATAATATCAAGACTTGGGAAGAATGTTTGCCACATGTTGAATTTGCTTACAATTGTTCAGTTCATTCTGCTACTCAATTCTCACCATGTGAGCTCTTCTATGGTTTTAATCCTTTAAATCCATTGGATTTATCACCTTTACCCTTGAGTGAGCATGTTAACTTAGATGGCAAGAAGAAAGCAAAATTTGTCAAGCAATTGCATGAGAAAGCAAGGCTGAATATTGAGAACAGAACAGAGCACTATGCAAGGCAAGCCAATAAAGGAAGGCACAAAGTGGTCTTTGAGCCTGGTGATTGGGTTTGGTTGCATATGAGGAAGGAGAGATTTCCCGTGCAAAGGCATTCCAAGTTGCTACCTCATGGAGATGGTCCATTTCAAGTCTTAGAATGCATCAATGACAATGCTTACAAGCTTGATCTACCTGGTGAGTATAATGTAAGTGCTACATTCAATGTTGCTGATTTAAGTTCTTTTGATGCAGGCAAAGATTTGAGGGCAAATCCTTTTTAAGAGAAGGGGAATGATGTGAGACCATCCAATAATGAGCAAGGAGCAATGCAAGTTCCCATTAGGCCAATTACAAGAGTAAGAGCCAAGAAGCTTCAATCTGAACTCAACGGATTCATTCAAGGCTTTTGGGCTCAAGTAGACGCAATCAAGCCCAAGGACGAACATGCTAAGCCCATGCACCTTATTAGCATCCTTCCAGAAGCTTAGCATGCAAGCATGCACGTGATATTCCTTTTGATGCAAGGAATCTTCTTATTTCGGAAGTTAGCTTATTATTTAGTTAAGTCTTAGCTTGATCAAGAAACTATATTCCAGCAACTTTGACTTGTTTAGGAATAAGATATATGCTTTTAGACTTCCTAAAAAGCATGTTTAGATTCATTCTTATTTAGTTCTTGATTAGGTTGTTATTCGGCCAGATTAGGGCTTATGCTTATTTCGGCCAGATTGCAAACCCTTATTAGTGTTAGTTTATTTAGGAAGTTGATGTACTTTGGAGCCTATATAAAGGGGCTTACGTTCATTAATGAGGACACACAACTTTGATATTCAAATTACTTACCATACGACTAATTTGGTGCGTTGATACTCATTATGCATTCTTGGTTAGGCTAGTGTGTCGCTTAGCTAGGGCAACGTTTTTCACTTATCAAATGGATCTTCCATCACCGTTTGTGGCGTGATTCGACTACAAGACTTAGGTTCGTGACTTTTAATTGATCGGGTTAGGGTGAGGCTTAACCAAAGTTTGAGCATTGCGTGGTTGGAGTTGTAGTCTTTCTTATCCAGCAAGTAGCAACGATCCGTTCATGTGGAATTCATATCGAGTTTCATATCATAAAGGCAGCATGCACAACACCGGGCTCTATTCACCTTTTCCTATTCCGAAAGCAATCCGAGAGGATATAAGTATGGATTTCGTACCTGGATTGCCTCGGACACTACGTGGAAGTGATTTAATATTCGTGATTGTGGATCGACTATCCAAGATGGCTCACTTTGTGGCGTGTAGAAAAATAAATGATGCTCCTGCCATGGCCAAATTGTTCTTTAAGGAGATTGTATGTTTGCATGGTGTTCCAAGAACTATAACTTCGGATCGTGACGTGAAGTTCTTGGCGAGCTTTTGGAAAACATTTTGGAAAATGTTTGAAGCTATATTGCAATTTAGCTCTATGGCTCATCCTCAAACTGATGAGCAAATAGAGGTGACCAACAGAACTCTTGGAAGCATGTTGCGTAGCTTATGCCATGAGAAGAAAAGGTAATGGGACCTAGCTTTGCCAATTGCGGAATTTGCTTATAATGGTTCTGTGCACCGAGTGATGGGGAAGACACCATTTTCTTTGGTGTACACAAAGGAGCCAAATCATTTGGTTGATGTTGCTTTGGTGCCACGGCCTTCAAAGAGCAATGCGAATGCTATCAACTTTGCGGAGCAAGCTCAGAGTGTTGTTGAAGAAGTCCGCAAGAAGTTGGAGGTTGCTTACCTCAAGGAGATGGCTTGTGTTGATGCACATCACAAGGAACAAATCTTTCAACCTGGTGAGCAAATTATGGTTCATTTCCACAAGGAAAGGATGCCTAGTCACTTCTGCGACGTGTCAATGACAATGCCTATGTTGTTGACCTTCCTTCCAAGTTTGGAGTGTCTCGCACATTCAATGTGGCTGATTTGTCACGCTATTTTGATGAATTTCCTCTTCCATCCAAATTGGGCGCTCGTGGAAAAGCTCATTTCTAAGAAGGGGAGGATGATGTAGGAATATCTTAAATGTCAAGTGTGGACCAGCTTGGAAGAATAAGGCCAACAGCCATGCCGAATTACTAGATACATGGTTCAGATTTGTTCATTTACTTTGGTACATGTTTATTATTTCAGATTCATGTAATTGTGTCTCTTGGTCGAGTAGGCTTTATGACCAACCAAGAGCACTTATTTCCTTTATAATGTATGATCAAATGCATGAATAAAAATTATTGAGTGAATTGAGATTGTTCTCTGAATTACCAAGTGTAATTGTGTGCATGGATTTGCATGAATAGTCCAAGTTGCCCTAAGCTAGCTATTTGATCCATTCGAACCCCTTAGTTTATTCAACGAAAGTTAGGTAGTCTAAGTTCTATCCTTTAGTTTTTTGCATCTACACTATTTGATCAAATCAATTCCACTGTGCTACATCAGGAAGACATCTTCATAGTCCTGCAATAGAGAAACAACTACACTTGGCAAATCTTGCACAAGTTTGTCAATGATCAAAAGCGTCTCCCTATACCAAAGTAAGATCATAGACTTCCTCTCTGATTTGAGACCATCCAATAGCGAGCATGGAGCAATGCAAGTACCTATTGGCCAATCACGAGAGCAAGAGCCAAGAAGCTTCAATCTGAACTCAATGGATTCATTCAAGGCTTTAGGACTCAAGTTGACATAAGCAAGCCCAAGGATGACCATGGCAAGCCCGTGCACCTTATTGGCATCCTTCCAGAAGCCTTGCATGCAAGCAAGGGCGAGATATTCCTTTGGATGCAAGGAATCTTGCTAATTTGGAAGTTAGCTTATTATTTAGTCAAGTTCTTATTTGATCAGGAAACTATATTCCATGAAAATATGACTTGTTTAGGAATAAGATACATGCCTTTAGACTTCCTAAAGCATATTTAGACTCATTCTTATTTAGTTTTCTTTTTATTGATCATTCGGCCAGAATTAAACCCTATTCGGGTACTTGTTATTTCGGCCAGATTTGAACTCCTTTTTGGAGTTAGTTTGTTTGGGAACTTTTTAAGACTTTGGAGCCTATATAAAGGCATCCTCTACTTAATAAAATTCAGACCATTATTGATATTCATAACATAGCATTGGACAGGTTTAGAGAGAGTTGATACTCTTATGTGTTCTTGTTTAGGCTTGCGAGTCGTCTTAGCTAGAATAGTTCTTTCACTTATCAAACGGATTGTCCATCCCTGTTTGTGGCGTGATATGACTTTTAGGTCAAGGTTCATAGGATTCTTGCACAGAGTTAAGGTCAGATTGTGCCTTGGTTCTTGTGGCTTCGTTATGAGTTATGATCTGATTTCTGCCCTAAAGTAGCATAGGTCCGTATTGTGAATCTTTCTGCTAAGATTCATATCATTTGGTATCAGAGGTTTGCATGTTACTTTAGGTTCCTATCCGTGTGTTTTTGTTGGTCTTGATTCATTTTTTTGTGCTTGCTAACCCGTGAGCTTCTTTGCTGGCCGAGAGGAGAGAAAAGAAAGAAACGAGTGAGCAAAACAGAAAAGAAAAGAAAAGAAAAGAAAAGAAAAGAAAAAAAGGAAAGAAAAGAAAAGAGAGAGAGCTAAATAGGCCAAGCAAACCAAATTAGGTTTGAAAGCCCAAATAGTCTTTCGCAAGACTAAAGAGGAATGAGCAAACCAAAAGAGGAAGCGAGCTCAAAACCAAACGGGAAAGAAAGAAAAGAGGAAAAGAAGGACGCGGACTTGAAGAGGAAAAGAAAGAGGTACGCACCTGATTTGGAGGCCAAGGCAAGACCAAATAGGAGCGCATACCAAAGAAGAAAGACAAAGACACGGCCAACACCAAAAGAAGAAGTTGCGAGCTGAATAAAAAGGCGAGCAAGACAAAAGAGGAAAAAGCAAGAAAAGAAAGGCTAAAGAGGAACTTTTACATTCTGTTTGATTTGTGAAACATGTAGTTCAAGCAAGGCTGCCCTAGCTTTAGTAAGAACATACAAGTATCACGAGAGGAAAAAGGCAAGAGTGTGCGAGTACCTTAGAGAGAAAAGCCAATTATTGAGTGCGAACATGAGTGAACTTGAGTGCACCTTACATTGAGAGTAAACACATAAGGGAGTGAACTTGTGAGGCCATATTTGTAACTAACTAATTTTCTTTCTTGCAACACTATGTCTCAAGGACATGAAGAAGAAAGGCATCGCACTTTAGCTGATATGGACCTCAAGGTCTATACGGATGCGTTGATAGGGAGATTTGAATGTGTAATGCGAGAGGAACTTGAGCCATTGCAAGAACGCATGAATGCGATGGAGAATTCACACAATACCCAACTACCAAGGAGAGGAGTACAAGCACCCCAAAGGTTGACACCTTGGGATGACGCGCTTGGAGGAGAAGTTCGTGCACCTAGGATGAGGGCTCCTCTAGGAGGCTCAAGTGGAGAAGTTTCTGATCGAGAAGAGGATGCAAGATCCGTAAGAAACTATATGAGGCCGAGGGTTGAGCACCAACCAAGAGAAGCTAAAGAAGCAAGACCAAAGAGAGAAGACAACATAGGAAGTATCAAACTCAAGATACCTTCCTTTGCTGGTCGTGCTGATCCGGAAGCTTATTTAGAGTAGGAAAAGAAGATTAAGTTCGTGTTTGATTGCCATGAACACTCTGAAGCAAGAAAGGTAAAACTTGCCATCACTGAGTTCACTGATTATGCTATAACTTGGTGGGATCAACTTGTGACAAGCAGGAGGCAAAATAGAGAGCATCCTATAGCTACTTGGGAGGAGATGAAGGTGGTGATGAGAAAAAGGTTTGTTCCAAGTCACTACTATAGAGAGCTTTACAATAAGTTATAAGGAATGAGGCAAGGAAGTATGAGTGTGGAGGAGTATTATAAGCAGATGGAGATGGCTGTGATACAAGCTGATGTAGATGAAGATAGAGAAGTCACAATGGTAAGGTTTTTGAATGGACTCAATCCTGAAATTCAAGACAAAGTTGAGTTGCAACAATATGTGGAGTTGGAGGAACTAGTGCATATGGCAACAAAGGTTGAAAAGCAGCTCAAGAGAGGAGGAAGAGAAGCAAGAGCTTCATCAAGTTCTACTTGGAAACCAAACTACTCGAAAAAGTTTGACAAGCCTTAAGCAACCAAAGTAGAGCAAAGATCCGAGAGTTCACAAGCCAATACTCAAAAGAAAATGAAAGTCACTCTAGCAAGAAACCGAGACATGAAGTGCTTTAAGTGTCAAGGAAGAGGGCATATCTCAAGTCAATGTCCTAATAAGCAAGCAATGGTGATTAGAGAAAGTGGAGAGATTGAAACTGAAGAGGATGATTCGGAGCATGAGAGTTTGCCTTCATTAGAGGATGTATCCGAGGAGGAGTATGGAGCTATTAAAAAACTTACTCTTGTAAGTAGGAGAGCATTGAGCACTCAAATGAAAGAAGAAGCTGATGTTGCTCAAAGAGAGAATATCTTTCATACAAGGTGTTATGTGCAAGGCAAGGTGTGTAGTGTCATTATAGATGGAGGAAGTTGTGCAAATGTTGCAAGCACTACCATGGTGGAGAAGTTAGGTTACTTACTGTAAAGCACCCTAAACCCTACAAGCTACAATGGCTGAATGATAGTGGAGAAGTGCAAGTGATGAAGCAAGTTTTGGTAACATTCCACATCAGCAACTATAAGGATGAAGTAAAGTGTGATCTTGTGCCAATGCAAGCTGGTCATCTACTGCTAAGAAGGCCGTAGCAGTTTGATAGGAAAGTACATCATAATGGCTACACTAACAAGTACACATTCATGGTCAAGAAGAGAGTGATCACGTTGGAACCCTTATCACCATCATAAGTTTGTGAGGATCAAAAGATATTACAACTAGAGAGTGATGAGAAAAGAGAGCGTGACAAGAAAAAGAAAGAAGAGAGGAGAGAAGAAGCCAAAAAACAGAAAACAAAGACGGCCAAAAGAGAGGAAACAATTGAGAGATCAAAAGAAGCCAGAAAATCAGAAATTAAAATGGTCATTGAGAGAAAATCCGAGGAGTGGAAAAGAAGTTACTATGTGAGAGCAAGTGAGCTTAAACAAGCATGTTTTGAAAAGAAGTCAATGATCTTACTTTGGTATAGGGAGACACTTTTAGTTACTAACGAGCTTGAGTCACAATTGCCAAGCATGGTTAAATCTCTTTTGCAGGATTATGAAGATGTGTTTCCCAATGAGTTACCAACAGGTTTGCCACCTATAAAGAGAATTGAGCATCAAATTGATTTTGTCCCGGGAGCAATAATCCCCAATCATCTAGCATATAGGAGCAACCCGGAGGAGACAAAAGAACTTGATAGACAAGTAAACGAGCTTTTGGAGAAAGGGTACGTGAGAGAAAGCATAAGTCTATGTACTGTTCTAGTCCTACTTGTGCCAAAGAAGGATGGAGGATGTGTGTTGATTGCTGAGCCGTCAACAACATTACAGTAAAATATCGTCACCCTATTCCTCGTTTAGATGACATGCTAGATGAGTTGCATGGTTCTTGCATGTTTTCAAAGATTGATTTAAAGAGTGGTTCTCATCAAATTCGCATGAAAGAAGGTGATGAGTGGAAAACAACATTTAAAATAAAGTATGATTTGTATGAATGGATGGTTATGCCTTTTGGATTATCTAATGCACCTAGCACATTCATGCGCCTTATGAATCATGTTTTACGTCCATTCATTGGGAAGTTTGTGGTTGTTTACTTTGATGATATACTCATATATAGCAAAAGCATTGAAGATCATGTTGAGCATTTGAAGTGTGTTTTAGATGCATTACGTGCGGATCAATTATATGCTAATCTAAAGAAGTGCACCTTTTGCATGGATAAGCTTGTATTCTTGGGTTTTGTTGTTAGTGCTAAAGGAATACAGGTTGATGAGGAAAAGATAGAAGCAATACAAGAGTGGCCAAGTCCCACGAACGTTGCAAATGTCCAAAGTTTCCATGGACTTGCTAGCTTTTACCAAATATTTGTGAAAGATTTTAGCACTATAGTCGCACCACTCACCGAAGTCATCAAGAAAAGCATTGGATTTAGCTGGGGAGAAGCTCAAGAAAAGGCTTTCCAAACACTAAAAGGGAAGTTGACAAATGCCCCTTTACTAGCTTTACCTAATTTTTTTAAGATGTTTGAAGTTGAGTGTGATGCATCCGGTGTAGGAATTGGCACTGTACTCATGCAAGATAGACGTCCAATTGCCTATTTCAGCGAGAAGTTAAGCAGAGCAACTCTAAATTATCCAACCTATGGCAATGAGTTGTACGCATTGATCTAGATGTTGGAGACGTAGCAGCATGCCCAAGGAGTTCGTGATTCACACTGATCATAAGTCATTGAAACACTTGAAAGGGCAAAACAAGTTGAACAAGAGGCATGCACGATGGCTGGAGTTCATAGAAACATTTCCTTATGTCATTCGTTATAAGAAAGGTAAGGAGAATGTAGTGGCTGGTGCACTATCGCGAAGGTATGCCTTAATCTCAACTCTTGATGCTAAACTGATTGGTTTTGAACATATTAAAGAGTTGTATGTTGAAGACACTGATTTTGGTGACCTATTCCAAGCGACGGAGAAGAGTGCAAGTGGTAAATTCTTTCGGAATGAAGGTTGTCTATTTCGTGAAAACAAACTTTGTGTGCCTAATTGTTCTATGCGGGAATTGCTAATTCAGGAGGCACATGGAGGAGGATTGATGGGGCACTTTGGAATTGCAAAGACTTTGGCTATGCTACAAGATCACTTCTATTGGCCACATATGAAGAGGGACGTAGAACGAGTTTGTGGATGTTGTGTCACATGCAAGCAAGCCAAGTCAAAGGTAAAACCCTACGATTTGTACACCCCTTTACCTATACCTAGTGAGCCTTGGATTGATATCTCTATGGATTTTGTGTGAGGACTGCCTAGAACTAAACGTGGAAGAGATTCAATCTTTGTGGTGGTAGATAGTTTTTCTAAGATGGCACATTTCATTCCATGTCACAAAACTGATGATGCTTCAAACATTACTGATTTGTTCTTTAAAGAAGTTGTTAGGTTGCATGGCATGCCTAGAACTATCATTTCAAATAGGGATGCAAAGTTCTTGAGTTATTTTTGGAAGACCTTGTGGTACAAGTTAGGTATTAAGTTACTATTTTCTACTACTTGTCATCCACAAACTGATGGTCAAACTGAGGTTGTTAATAGGACTTTGTCTACACTTTTGAGAGCACTCATTAAGCATAACATTAAGACTTGGGAAGATTGTTTGCCACATGTTGAATTTGCTTATAATCATTCAGTTCATTCTGCTACTCAATTCTCACCATTTGAGCTTGTTTATGGTTTTAATCCTTTAACTCCATTGGATTTATGACCTTTACCCTTGAGTGAGCATGTTAACTTAGATGACAAGAAGAAAGCAGAATTTGTCAAGCAATTGCATGAGAAAGGATGGCTGAATATTGAAAAGAGAACGGAGCACTATGCAAGGCAAGCCAACAAAGGGCACCACAAAGTTATTTTTGAGCCTGGTGATTGGGTTTGGTTGCATATGCGAAAGGAGCATTTTCCCATGCAACGTCATTCCAAGTTGCTACCCCGTGGAGATGGTCCATTTCAAGTTCTTAAATGCATTAATGATAATGCTTACAAACTTGACCTGCCAGGTGGGTATAATGTCAGTGGATCCTTCAATGTTACTGATTTAAGTCCTTTTGATGCAGGTGAAGGGCAAATCCTTTTCAAGGGAGGGGGAATGATGTGAGACCATCCAATAATGAGCATGGAGCAATGAAAGTACCTATTGGGCCGATCACGAGAGCAAGAGCCAAGAAGCTTTAATCTGAACTCAATGGATTCATTCAAGGCTTTTGGACTCAAGTTGACACAAGCAAGCCAAAGGACGACCATGGCAAGCCCATGCACCTTATTGGCATCATTCTAAAAGCCTAGCATGCAAGCAAGGGCGAGATATTCCTTTGGATACAAGGAATCTTTCTAATTTGGAAGTTAGCTTATTATTTAGTCAAGTTCCTATTTGATCAGGAAACTATATTCCATGCAAATATGACTTGTTTAGGAATAAGATACATGCCTTTAGATTTCCTAAAGCATGTTTAGATTCATTCTTATTTAGTTTCCTTTTTGTTGATCATTCCGCCAGAATTAAACCCTATGGGTACTTGTTATTTCGGCCAGATTTGAACTCCTTTTTGGAGTTAGTTTGTTTAGGAACTTGTTGAGACTTTGGAGCCTATATAAAGGCATCCTCTACTTAATAAAATTCAGACCATTATTGATATTCATAACATAGCATTCGGCATGTTTAGAGAGAGTTGATACTCTTGTATGTTCTTGCTTAGGCTTACGAGTCGTCTTAGCTAGAATAGTTCTTTCACTAATCAAACAGATTGTCCATCTCTGTTTGTGGTGTGATACGACTTTTAGGTCAAGGTTTATAGGATTCTTGCATAGAGTTAAGGTCAGATTGTGCCTTGGTTCTTGCAGCTTCATTGTGAGTTGTGATCTGATTTCCGCCCTAGAGTAGCATAGGTCCGTATTGTGAATCTTTCTGCTGAGATTCATATCACTCTCATAACAAGCTTGCTTGATCTCACTTGCTCTCATATAATAGTTTCTTTTCCACTCATCTTTTCTCTCTTTGGCCGAAATTATTTCTGTTTTTGCAGCTTCTTTTGATCTCTCAATTGCAACCTCTCTTTTGGCCGTTTTAACATTCTGTTTTTTTGGCTTTTTCTCTCCTCTCCACTCGTTTCTTTTGTTCACTTTTCTTTCTCTCATCACTCTCTTTTTGCAGCTTCATCTGATCTTCACAAACTTGTGTTGGTGACAATGGTGCCAAAGTGAACACATGTTTCTTGTGAGTAAAAGAGTACTTGTTGGTATGGCCATTATGCGTCACCCTCCTATCAAATTGCCAAGGCCTCCCCAACAGTAAGTGGCTAGCTTGCATTGGCACAACATCACACAACACCTCATCTTCATACTTGCCAATATGGAATGACAATAGCCCTTGCTTCTCCACCCTGACTTCTCCACTATCATTCAGCCATTGCAACTTATAGGGTTTAGGGTGCTTGGTCGTGATCAATCCCAACTTCTCAACCATGGTTCACTTTCGAAAGGAACGAATGCCAAGTAACTTGGGAGGCAAGTTATAAGATAGAAAGTTTGGACCCTTCAAAATTCAAGGCATTTAAACAATAACGCTTATGTGGTTGATCTACCATCCGACTTTGGAGTCTCCCGAACATTCAATGTCAAGGATTTGACACCTTATTTTGATGCCTTTCCTCTTCCATCAAAGTTAACAGCTCGTGGACAAGCTTATTTCCAAGAAGGGGAGGATGATGTAGGCACATCCAATGAGTCTGAGACATCCATCCATTCAGAAAGAAGACTTCTGTATCAATTGGCATTTGAAGACAATAAAGAGTATCATTATGTACTTTTCACTTTCAGAATGTAATAAGGCCTAAATGTCAATTTGGTTTGTTTAATCCAAACATTGGGTTTAGATTTGTTTTATTTGTCCCTTGGCCGAGTAGGCATTATGACCAGCCAAGTCCTTTTTAATTTCTTTCATTATAAATGTAAGTTCATGGATTGTAATCGATCATCAGTGGATGAATTGAATTGAGTTTATCTCAGAATTACCAAGTGTAATTATTTGCATGGATTTGCACGTCTAGTTCGAACATGCCTTTGCTGGCCATTTGATTCAATCAAACCCCTTCGATCATATAGCGTGAGTTGTCCCTGATCGAAGTTCCTATCCTTGTATTTCAATCAATTTGTTCAAATCAATACCATTTTGATCAAATTCATTCTGCTGCCTACATCATACAAGTTTGAATCAAGTGTGGTTGTATGGTGGCATAAGGAGCAATACATGAGAAAAAGAGGAGAAGGTCGCCTACAAAGTTGGTCTTCCATGAGACAAATCTTGAAGAAGAAGTTTCTTACCACTAGTTACAAGAAAACCCTAGAAACACAACTTTTGGTTTGTGTGCAAGGGGAAAAATCTGTAAAAGAATACACGAAGGAGTTTATTCGTTTGGCTTCAAGAAGTGACGTAGAAGACAAGGAGCATCAAATGATCAAATATTTATTGGTGGACTGCAATCTGAAGTGAAGCATTGAATGGAGGCTGAATTATTCTTTTACTTCTAAGATGCGTATGATATGGCACATAAAATCGAGAAGGCTATGAACAAGAAGGAGATCGTGAAGAATTATGGCCAAGTCAAGACGTTTGATGTCAATCACGGTCCAAAGGAGGCAAAGATTGTGCAAGATCTGAATGTCATTAAAAGGGCCGTGAGAAGCACAAGCCAAGATCATAAATTTGGTGAAATCCGAGTAAGAAGGTGGTTTCCAAATCTGCTCCCAAGGCAATCACCAAGCCGACAATTGCTCCTGAAATTTTGGAAAGGAAAGTGGAAGGAGCTGAGACACACGCAACTTCTAAGATTTGTTGCTATAAGTGTAAAAAGATTGGGTATATTGCTAAATTTTGTCCAAAGAAGAAGAAGATCAACCTGCCGGTTGCATAAAAGGAAAAGAAGATAACGGAGACTAGTGATTTTTGCATAGGTGTTCCGATCGAACTAGAAGTTGAAGACAATTCCAAAGGAGATCAAGAAAATTCAGATGATTCAGAAGAAGTTTCTAACGTGATGCATAAGGAAGATCTTAATTCTGAAAAGAAAGAAGAATCACCACGTAATGATCTCTTTCAGATCAGTGGGAACGATGGAGTTCTTGAAAACTTGCTAGATTTAAAAGAAGAAAGTGACGTGATGAGCAAGTTATCTCCAATTGCCGTGGTTAAAAAGGAGCAACATAATGATCTGACAACCATGTGTTACTACAAAGAAAATGAAGTTCGAGACACGATCAAGGCTCATGGAACTCAAGACAATAATGCCAACACACAATCAATTAGCAAGTTCGAATCGAAGGATGATATGAATCTGATGGGCCTAAAATTTCAATCTGAAGTCTAATGGGTTAATTTCAAGAAATTTGAGTTCAATTCAATTTGTGCAAGTCCAAGGACAACCAAAGAGCCCATGCAAAAGCCTATGCACATTATTGGAGCTATTTTGGAAGCATAGCATGCACTATTTCGGAATAGAGCAAATCTGGAAGCTTAGCATGCATGCAATCTTCTGGAAGTATGCACATGTGGAGATCAGCCTATTTAAGACCTATATCTACTATTTAGCATGAGCATCTACTTGTTTAAGACGTGCCAATACTTTATTATATTATGTTAGATTGTTTCTTACTTTTTTTTTTTTT
>SOPF01023416.1:0-17895 GCA_012979155.1 Hypericum perforatum
GAAGAGCTAGCGATAATTTTCAAAAAAAAGTCATTGATCAACACATATTCCATTTCTATTTTTGGGAATCAAACTTAACTTATATGTGCATGCACCAATAACTTATTACAGCCTCAAAGTTAAGTCAAGCTCATCTTTAGGTTCATTTCTAGCAATCTCGGAGTTAGGGCAGAAGAAACACTTCCCAAACATGCGAGGGTTCAACAAGTTTAAAGCTTCAGGTTCATGGCTTTGACCATCGGATCCATGAGAAGAGCAAGGACCAGCTGCAAGGTGGCTATGACCTTCACGGGTGGATTGAGCCAGCTTCTTTACCATCGCGGTCCTCTCCATCCGAGCCGCGGACCGCTCCCTCTTGTGAGCATTCTGGTGGCCTCCCAAGGCCTGTGCAGTGGTAAAGGTTCTAGGACAGAACAAGCACATATAGCAGGTTGATTGGAAGGGCTCTAGGTGATGAACAGATGATATGGGATTACTGCTTGAAGGGTTGGAGTTTGATTTGACTGGCATTTTGCATGTAATTTATTAGATGGAAGATGATCTCTAACTTGTAACTAATGTGGGTTTATATACAAAGGCTTTCATTAACTATTTTTTTGGATTTTCTAGCCAAAGGGATGTGTGAAGATTATGGTGAGACATTAATGGTGAAGCTGTTTAGGGTATGGAGGGAAGTGGGATTTGGTGGTTTAGAGTATGCTTAAGTCAAAAAAAAAAAGTGGAAGGTTTAAAAGTTGACATATATTTAAAGATCTCATTCAGTAAATTATTGGACATTTGTGATTGAATGGGTATAGTTCCTGTAACTAAAGAAGCTCCATGCCAGACTGTCGTCATATAGCAGGTGAATTCTAAGTCACTTCAGGTGATTTACATTTATTGACCAAGATATCAGTTCCTTCAATTTTAGATTCCTTACAATTTATCTGTATTCGGTAAGAACTTGAGGATTGTCTTGCTAAGGTAGACCTCCATGGACTAGTTGTTAGAATTGTGTATATTACATTAAATAGTACTGTTATCACTCTGATTTTTCTTACCACATTTTTTTAATTTAAATTTTGGTGTATAAAGTTTAACGAAACTAGTAACTACAAACTCATATTCTATATATGAGAAGTATCTGGTTCAAGAAATTTCTAGAAGTTTTATTATTGTGGTACCTTTTTATTGAATTATTTTCAATCCAAAAATTTCTTTAAGGTGTTATATTGTTCTTCCGCTACAACTTTTTTTTAAGGATTCTCCCCCTACAGCTTCGAAATCATAAAAAGTATTACCATTTTACAATATTTTTAAAATAATATACTGGTATTGCAATATAAGACAATAAAAGAGAAATAATGAAAAGTGTTGATATATTATCACCTAGTTGGCGAGATCTAATTATACAGTAAGTTGTTTATCAGATAGAAGATATAGGCTCAGTGAAAATTTTACAAGTCGACGCATCAACTTTTTATTTTCTAAGAGTGTGGACAAAAGTGAAAGTATAAATGCACCATTCAAATATACTAACCTACTCAAATATAATTATCTGGTTTGTCAGTTATGATATTCCGTGAAAAAAATATTAATAAATTAATTTATATTATTTATACAAAAATGTGAAACGGTCTCAATATGTATGAGCTCTTGATTTCTAAGATACAAAAATACATCCTTTCGTCTCCAAAAATAACTTCTCGGTCGAACATATTAGATACTTGCCTAAATCAATAGGACTTTTTTACATGCCCCTGCTCAAAATCCTGATTCAAGTAGCCATTTAACTTGGTACATACCAAAGAGCATGCATGAACTGAATTCTTACCCTTCAATGATATTGCCCATCCCATCATCATTTAGTATTTCTTTCAATTTTTTTTAAGGTGAATTAGTATTTATTTGAGAGGCAGTGAGAGTATGAGCGTAGAAAGAAACATAAAATTCCTACACTACAGGAGCTGCTAAATCATTGGAGGTGGTCAAATCAGAAAACTCAAAACTCGCATAAAACTCAACAAATAATTTTGAAAGTCGAATCTCTTCCTCTTGTGTGCTAAAAATAATAAATGAAAAACGAAACCCAGTCAGATATCAATCAAATGAAGAAACTATAGCCCAAAAATTCTCCTCTTTTTTTCTTCTTTTTCTCGCAGGAAGATTATTGTATGATGCTTACAAGGTTGTTCGAACTCCGAATACCAAGAAGACGAGGACTGCAACTCCACACAGCCACCTCAGAGCTTCTGCCAACCGTATCAGAAGATCGAAAACCTTATGCCGTTACTTGCTGCAAACAAGTTGTATTCTTCCATGGCTGTTTCCTTATTGCAGGGAGGATCATCTTCAACATGATTCCCCGATACTCTTGAAGAAAGAGCGCCATCCGTTTTATGCTTCGACAGCAAAGAATAAGGTATAGAACCCGTTGAGAGCTCGACAGGTCCACCGAAATGGAACAGAGAGAAGCTTGAATCGTTTACTTGCAACTTCGTGGAGGCCGCAGATGGGGGTACTTTTGATGAACACTGCAAGGTTGATTTCAGCTCGGGGTCAGCTTCCTGCACTGCAGGGGCCTGCATTTGCCCGTCGGACTTCAACTTAGGATCAGACTGATAAACTGGAGCAGTACCAGAATTATATAAAGGAGTGTCCAAATGCTGCACAGGACTATATGGCACGCACATTCGTGGATTGCCATGGAAACCATATCCGAGGGGACCAGCATATACATAATGATTGCCATGGGAATACGGCAAATATCCATTTGCTGGCGACGCTGTCCAGGATACTGGATTCTGATGGTAATAACCCATTGTAGGAGGAGCTTGGAACATTGTAAATGGCAAGTTTTGGTTAGGTATGGAAGCAAACACGGAAGGGTGTTCCGAGGCCACACTAACTGTAGGGAATCCATTACCAGTTGCAGTTTTTGTGGGCATACTTGTGCTGGAAGCATCTGAAGGGACCTCCAACTTCCTACCAGCCTCTGTACTATTTGGACATTCAATTTTGCCACCGGTGGATGAACTGTTCTGCACGCTTTGTAAAGTTTTTCCTCCTGATGATTGATGGTTGCTATCATCTGAATCTGATGCAGAAGAAGATTCAAGGGTTCCAAGGTTCGACGAGGATGGACTGCTATCTCCCTCACTTGGACAAGAAGAACAATTATCAGAACTTGACGTGCTATCCAAGATATAATCACACGTCCCACTTGGGAGACAGTTTTTCACCGGAGAACCAACTCGCTTGCTTACAGCATCGGGTGAAAAGCAAGATCCTTTTTCTTCTACGCGACCATAACCTTGGCAGTTTTCATCTGCTAAAAGATTAGAATCTTTGTCACCGTTCTCTTCCCTGTCAACTGCACTGGAACTTTTGGTCACTTGCAGGGCAGATGGATCACCATTTGGCTTAGGGCTGACATTGGAATGTGGACCATGAATCTTAAAAGCAGACGACTTCAATGTAACATCTGAGTCTGAATTGCTGCGAGGATACCTTTTCTGCAAGTCCATAGGCTCCCAAACTTTCTTTCCATTAAGCGATTCTCTTCCAGAAGAATTATTTACCAAGACATTTTTGCTTTTGGGTCTTCCACAGCCATCACGCACATATTCCATTTGACCATACTTACTAGCACGATAAAATTGCTTGGGCGTATCCAGTGAATTAGAAGATCTGCTCTCTCGGCTAACTCTTGCTGCAGCAACACGCGGTTCGACCTTCACTCTATACTCATTGTTTTGGAGGCAGCTACAAGAAAGAGAGTCACTGATCTTGTTGTTTGGGCAATTGAACTTGAGACGTCCATTCAACCTCATGTGGCTGTTTGAACAATTGGAACTCCTTGATGAGTCAAAATCATCACCATAATGTCTTGATTCAGACCTACTGACTGCAACCCCGCTTTCAGCAACAGCAAATCGCTGCTTGTCAGACCATCTTTTGGAATGCTGAGGTTGAAAATCTTTTCGAGATCTCAATTTTCTGTGAGAAAATTGAGGTTCCTCAAATGTGAATGAGCTAGTCCCATCATTGACATCTTTTACCTCTCCGTCGGGGTTACTGTAGTGATCAGATTGCAAAACTGAACTGACACAATCACTGGGGAATTGCTCGTCCTGGATCTCAGGAGTGCCGCACCGAGAAACCTCAGCTGTTTCACCTACAGATTCCACACAGCTGGCAGCACTACTATGCTCTTCATCAACATTCAGGGATGTTTCATCTTGCAGGACATCATGAAGATCTGAAACATCATTCGAGTCAGAAGATTGTTTTTCTTTATCCCTTTCCTTTCCTTTTAACTTCTCCTTTCTTCTCATTTTCTTCTCCCTTTCTTTTGTTCTTCTCCTCTCCTTACGTTCCTCTTCTTCACGCTTTTCTTTCTCCTCCTCCTCAAGAAGCTTCATCTGAAGAAAGCTTTCACATGCATCAGACGCTGATTTTGTGGGTTTATAACAAAAATGGAAATTCCTTAAAACTCATAAAATCTTTCAATCACCTGCTTTTCCAGTGTAATAATTTCTTTGCACGCAACATGCACACGTTCTTCGAGAAGTTTTAAAGCAAGACATACAAAGATGCTGTGAGCATTTTGGCGCGTAGTCCCTTCTCTGAAAGCCTTTTCAACCTAAAATCAAATCAGATGGCTAAGATATGTCAGTGCAATGGCGTAATACACACACATGAGTACATAGTCCTTTGATCGCAAGCACAAACTTACAAAAAATTGACAGAATTTCACTAGAAACAGATCAGCCCATTATTAAGATACCAGCGTTACCACCAGTCAGTGATAAAAAAATTCCTGCCCCCACCTCTTTTGCCACTGCTCCTCCCCACTTCTACAAGGAGCTTTATTTACAACCTAAATGTTCTTATTTTGATTAAGCGATATAGAGTTTTGATGGACAACTGCTCATCGATACAGATTGGAAAAAGGGAGCAATAATTCTCTAAGCTGATATCTAAAGAACAGAGAGAATATTGAAAAATCATTGGACATGCCTGTTCCTTAAAGATAACAGTTGCTGCATCCAGAAGAAATTCTCGAGCAAGCTCAGGACTCTTTGCATGCTTTTGTGGACGTGAACATTCTCCATCCAAGTCATTCCCATCCTTATCCACAGAATCGTCATCCTAAGAAGTTATAATCTCCAAAGTTATTGCTGAAATACAGATATATATATAAATAAATAAATAAATAAATGTGCAAAAAAGATTTAAATACCTCCTCCTCCTCAGCCTCTTCAGCATGCTCAAAAAACTCTCTAATGCTTTCTCCTCGAGTGATTGTTACAAATCCGTCACCTACTACCAGCCGACAATGCACACAATGCTGCCCCTTTAGAGCGTGAGCTTTTACACACAGTTCAGTGCATCGACCATCCATTTTCCAAGCCCTGAGCGTAATAAAACATGCACCTAAACCACCAAGATCCAGGCCCGTGACCTGGACACTCCTGTTCAAGCCAACATTCTCAAAACCTAGAATATCAGACTTTCCTTCTGCAGTTCCAACAGCCCACTCAAAGTGATGATAACTTCCTATTGTATCAGCAAACGTTTGACACCAATCAGCTAGGACAGTATCATCAGAAACCTGTGACATAGCAAAGAAAAGAATTGTCAGCCTATATGTGAACATTCTTAAGAGACCAGAGTGCTTTAACATGCTTATATTGGTCTTAACATGATAGAAAATATAATTGGGTATCCTAAGTCTGTGTTACAGCTGTAAAAGCAGAGATCAGAACAATAATAAGTACCTCATACTGAAAAGCAGTGTCTGCAACACAGAACCAACTAGTGCAACGAGTTTCTCGTCTCATTCGCTTTAGCTCCTTTAACTCCTTGAACTCGCGAATGACATTCCTTCTACAATCTCTGCAAAACCTCTTGCTGTCAAACCTGCGGAAATAGAAATAGTTTAATCATTACAGCACAATGAATAAGATTGCTGAATAAACAAAGCCATATGTCATCCAGGACAAATGCAATGTACTCATGAGGTATGAACACACTGTCAACCCAGTCAATCTTGAAGGAAACGTTCATATTGGCCAAGAGTGATAATACCTAGCACTAATTAAAAACCTGAATAAATGAAATTGGAATGTTTGAGGCAAGGAACAACGTCATTATCAGGGAAGCAGGGATTAGTAAAATGAATAATGCACATGTTGCACATATCATGCGTACTGGCATCTAATACTTCTTCTTAGCTCGATTTTGGCCCTCTTCTCATGTTCTCAAATTTATAAACTTTACTACAAGATGGACGTATTTGGTATTCATAAGCATATCATCTTGCTAGACACAAAATCAAAACACACTAAAGATCCCAAAGTAGCATAAACAGTTGGATGTCTCTGCCAAGTCATAGATCATCCCCTTTACTTAGGCAACTTTTATCACTAAATGTATCAACTTTTGCTATCCCAGGACCACAAGAAAACCCAAATACTTCTTCATGGAAGAGATCTTCAGATACCGTGGCATCACCATGCATGCAGCATGACTAATTGTTATAGGAACACCAGAGCACTATCTATTGGATCCAACTAAAGCGCAGCCTACACGCTGAGAATCGTCCAGCACTTTACAAGAGCTAGTTGCATTCAAGACCAAGATCCACATCCCAGAAGCAGCAATGAGAACATTTTTGTTCAATGGGTGCTCAACAGCTTTCACAAAGGATAAGACATCGAACACTGACTCCACAGTCCACATGACAAAACTTGAAAAGTAACCATGGAATCGAAGGTCCCACATTTTGCTAGGAAGGAAGGAAATCAAAATAACCGCATCTAAATTATATTCTCCAATGCTTATGACTGCTTTACAGGGCCAACTCAAATAACTGATCTCATCTGAGCAGAAAGTTATAGTTAACTTTTAACCCAAAACTGCCATCCGAGTAAAAGAATGTGACCATCTAGTTTTCAACCATCCATATTACCATTATCCACTACAAAAGAACCTCTACAGATGCCCCTGATGATTTTATTTACCTTAAGAGATTTGAAGGTTCAGCAGAAGCACAAGACCAAGTTATCCCATCTTCTGATGGTGACTCAAAATACTTATTGATTTCCAGAGTCCAGACATAATGTTCATCTCTTTTATTTCAGAACATTTATCAATTTAAAAGAAATCCAATCCTTACTCACATTTTTTAAGTTTTCTTCTTTTTTTATAAAAGTTATCAAATCTCTATGATCAAGTGTTCCATCTTGCTCACATAAGCAATACCTCCCCATCCTATCAGAACATTTTCAAGCTCATAAAACTATCTTCTGAACAGATTGGTTCTTCTCCAGAGAGTTCTCATAGATATTGGTTGCCAGTAGGCTCACCAGCCTTAAAAAAGAATCAGCAGTATCACGTTGGATAACAAAAGAATGGTGTCTCAAGGTATCAGAATTCTACAGTGGATAAAACACGAAATGCAATCTTGAGGTGACCTATGGGAACAGTTGCCTATAACTTCAAGATTGTGACATGACCTTCCATTCTCTTCTTGGCTTATAATCCTAGTAAAAGTGGACTCACTAGCAACGTTAGATCACCAAGGATAGCACACACCTCCAGATTAGTTTTCATGTTCAACTGCAAACAACACAGAGCTTCTTATAAAAACTTGAACTGGCCATACATACCTGTACATAAGCCTCTCAATGAAATCCTCTTCCTTCATTCTTAAGAGAGAGTGCCGAGTCTCTTCTCCTAGTGCGGACCAGAAATTCACTAATGTATCGCAAGAAAGCCTCGCAGTGTGCAGTGCACAAGTCTCTCTTGTGCCATGTCCTCTGCCATAACTCACAATTCCTTGGCTTATCCAACCTCGACCTCCCCCACCACAGGCATCAGGATAGAGCAACTCCCTCTCACGCTCCCTTCCACGTGCACTGTCAAACACCTAATAAACAAAAGAAAATCATAACCACCGCGCAAAAGCAGGCTACCACTTACCACGGTGACTGAAATGAATTAGCACTCACAATTTGAAGGCTCTTGAGGGACTTCGAATACAAATAGCAGTCTAAAAGTGTCAAGGAGCCATCACGAGTGGTGGTTAGACCTCCCCAAGGATGAATAGATGGATCTTGAATTTCATCTTGACAACCATCTGACGAAATCAACAATCCACGGTCAACTTGACACTTTGCAGCTGCTGGTCTGTTACAAGGTAGTTGCACACCTCCGCCCTCCTGTTGCAAGGACTTGCCATGCCCAACAATCTGCAAGAAACCTTCTTGCAACAGTCCATTGCATCTAGAGCAATACATGTTCTTACGAGCCTGCTCAAACAGGGTCTGCTTGTCTATCCGGAGTAGCTTCTGTCGTGCAGCTGGTGACAGATCACTCCAGAACTGTATCCAAGAGCAAAACCACCTTCACTATTAGCACAGTCCTTGGCAAATTTCAGACAACAGCCAAAAGTACGCCTAAGTCGAACAGCAAGAAAAAGAAAAGAGAAAGGAAATAAGCATTGCCAAGACAACTAATTGACTCCAATCAACTCAATACCCCTTCCCCACCATTACACCCTCAAGGAAACCACCAAGATAGTTCATATATTAAAATGGCAGACTCCTCAGCTGGATTGCCGAGAGCTGAAGTAAACACTAAACCCGAAACTAAAATGTCAAGATCATTAGGATTATAGGATAGCCACTGCCACCGTCTCAATCCACTTAAACATAGCCCACCATAATCCCCAAACCCCCATCCAAACAGCCAACCCACTACACATACAAAGTTCACAGAATAAACCCACCCGTCATAATGATCCAATCAAATCCCAAAACCAATTCGGAACACAACCCAACACCCCAATTCAACAAGAAACAGTTGATCAGAACCCAATTCCATCCAATTACTACGCCGGAAAACATCAAACAATCGAAAATCCAATTCAATAAAAACACAAGACGCCGAAACTACCTTCTGGAGCTGATTGTAGCTAACATCGAGCCGGTGGTTAGCCCAGAACCCATTGGCGTAAACCCCATTACTAGTCAATTCCTCATTTCTCTGCGCTAATCCTGGCATTCCTAAATCCCTAATCCCCCAATTTAATCAGCCCAATTAAATTAAATCCCTAATTTTCATCCAATTCAAAAGATACGATTCAATCTAATCCAATCCACCGATCCCTATATAATTCACCAAAACCTCGTCCAAATTCCTAATCTAAGCCCATAAATCGGATCGGCCGTCGAGATTCCGGCGTCGGATCGAGAGGGAATTTGGGTTTGGCGATCGAGAATAATCTGGAACCCGAGGGTTTCGGGATGAGATTTGGCTCTTTTACTGTTTTTCTTTTCTCCCTTTATTAAAATAATTAAATTGCGGATGTGGTTATTTTTTTCTGTAGGGGGTGTGCGCGTATATATATAGGGAAGGGAGAGAGGGTGGCGGGGGAGGAAGATGTGCACATGATGTGTTAAGTAAAAGGTTTTTGTCTCTTTTAATGTTGTTAAATTGGATATCATGGCTATGGAGTTGAAAAGATATAGGATAAATGTAGTTTGACATATTTGTATTTCATTTTTCATGTTTTGATTAAAAAATTTACCTAGTTTGGTGAAATTGTAATATGAGGTTTTTAAAGTTGGAATCGGAGTTTTTTTTTCCGGCGAGAGACAACACGAAATAAGGAGAAGGAGGAGGACGAGGAGGGAGGAGGAAGAGAGGGTCAAGTATCGGAGGGAGAGAGAGTATTTTTTTTAGGTCAGGGATATTTTTGTCATTTCACGTGGTCCCTTGCCGAGTTTCAACTTCAAAGGTCTCGTACTACAATTTTGCCAAACAAGGGAGTTTTTTAATCGAATTGTTAAATAGAGAAGAACAAAAAAAAAGTCAAACTACAAAAGGCTAAATGTGAAAGATCTATGTTGTTTTTGTATGGTAAGTTATTAATTGAGGGGTGAGTCAACGACGGTCTTGCGCTACTGATGTCAGTGTTAGAATTCCGATAACATGATGTGACGGTTCTGACATGTGTGAGTTTGGGTTTGAGAAAATCGACAACTATGAAAAACATCTACGTCTAAAAGAATGCGAATGGTGAGGTACCTACTTGTTGATATTGACATGGGAGTGTCGAGGCTTGATCTTTGATGTCGGCGTTGATGATCCACGACTGTGTCAGTCTCGCCCGCCATGTCTCTACCACTGTCAAATATGTGTTCGTCGGCAACATCACTTACGTCGACGATTTTGATGATTATGTTGATTTTAAGCTCGCTCTTAATTATAATACGCTTAAAAAGATTTCACACTTTGGAAGTGCACACAAAAATATAGATATTTTTTGTTCTGATTATTAAAATAACAAAGCGAGAACGGAAAGAGAAAGAAGAATACAAATCATCCAATATAAAAGGACCTGGTTTATTTTCAAATGAAATGTAGTTCAACAACACAAAATATTTTGGAAGATCTAGTAAATTTATGGTTCAATTATTAAAAAAGTCATGGTGTGTAAAAATTTACTTTTCATAAAAAGATTTGGTCTCGCTTAATTTTTTTTAGTGGATTGGTCTTGTTAAATTAATATTTGATAAATTAATAAGTTCGATGAGATCAAATTTCCATTGTCTAAATTAGGGGTCCAAAGACCAACACGAGCCTTTATGTTTTGTTCTTATCCTCACATATCTTAGAAAATATTGAAGACGTTACTCATCTTGATCCTATTCTAAATTATTCATGTTTTAACCGTGTTCTCTCATGTGTTATTGAATACCTTGTTAGTATGAATAGTAATAATCAAACATAACTAGGATAATATTGTTTAGTTTTTTGGCCTTACCATGAGTACAAGCATATTAATTCCTTATAATTTTCTTTAAAAAAATAAGCTATTCAATGGTTAATTATTAGGGTCGTGTAACTCTTTTTAGGAAAGTTAATTTCCTGAAATTTAACACTTAATGCTAAGACATAAAGGTCTGTGCATAGGTATTGATTATTAACATTAATAACTTACCATTTGAAGGTGTGTGCACATTTAATTGCTCCCCCGTTATGGTTAATAAGAATATTTCATTATTTTGTATTTATTTTCTGTAATGGTTTTTTGTAAAGGTATTTTCCTGCAATGGTTAATTGATTCTTATTAACCATAACTGGACAGGCAGAGAGATTCAGTCTTTGTAAAAAAATGGAAAGGACATCCGGAGGCAAAAAAGGCATATTTACTAAAGTGATTTTGTTATCAAACAAAAAAAGTAAAGTCAAATTAGTATTTAAAATATTTTTTGAATTTATACTTAAATACATCACTTTATTCAAAAATTTGAGACAAAAATTAACATTAAAATTTTTAGAAAAATATTAGTCATTTTAACTTGAGACCAAAATTTTTATCAATTTTAGAGGTGTTATCAAATTTAGAGAAAAAAATTGAATGTACTTTAATTATTATGTTAACCAATGTGGTTCTAGCATTTGATACAATTGTAATTTGTAGCTCCATCGTTATGATACAACCGCGTAAATATAAGATGAGGACTTAGATTAAGAATAACATATTGATGACCCATTATGTCAAAATTATGTTATGGCAATTTTGTAATCATGAAAAAAAAAACACACACACACACATATATTTATAAATGTATATATGTTTATATATTTTAAGTTATAAAAAAAATTAAAACCGAGAAATAGTCTATTTAATTCAAAAGCGGATAAAACGATTTGGATGAAGATGAACTATTGAATAAAGTATAGGTACTGAATGATAAAAAAACCATCTCCTACCTCCCTAACTCCGATTCAGCCGCTGCTACAAGTAAGCTCACGACCAGAAATGAAAAGGGAGAAACCCAACTAAACCCTAAACCCTAATCCGATTTATTAACCGAAGAGCCCTCCGACCGCCGCCACGTGTCAGTTCCTCGTACTGTAACCTTCCCCCATCTCATTCTTCCTCCGCTCACTGTTCTCTTCTTCGATTATTTGGCGGTTAATTAGCTCAATTAGCAATTAACATCGGAATTAGCGGTTGGGCGTCCTTAATATATATTCTCCAATTTGGACATGCCAATAACCAACTCAACCACCCCGTCGATCCTAACCCTATTGAAGAATCATTGCAAGTCCATTGTAGAAGTGCAGCAAGTCCACGCGCGGATCATCCGAAAGGGCCTCGAGCAAGACGCCGACCTGGTCTCCCGCCTCCTCAACGCCTCCTCGTCTGTCCGCTACTCCGCCTCCATCTTCCACCGCGTCACCGCCCCGCCTACTATCCTCTACAATGTATTACTCAAGAAATACTCAAAGTCCGAGGCACACGCGCAATCCGCTCTCTTGTTGTTTGTTCGCATGAAGCGCGATGGTGGTGCCTTTCCGGATGATTACTCGTATGCGGCTGTTGTTAAGGCGTGTGCGAATAGGAAGTGGGAAGGGGAGTGCGTCCATGGGTCGGCAATTAGGTGTGGGGTCTATGCTGATGTGTATGTTGGTTCGACTTTGGTTGACTTTTATGGGAAGTTGATGGAGGTTGAGTGTGCGCAGAAGGTGTTCGATGAAATGGTTGCGAGGAATGTGGTCTCCTGGACGTCGTTGGTTGATGGGTATCTGGCTGTTGGAGATTTGGATAATGCTATGAGGTTGTTTGAGTTGATGCCGAATTGTAATTTGGTGACATGGAATACAATTGTTAGCAGGCTCGTGAAGGATGGGAAGTTGGCTGGTGCACGGAGGCTGTTTGACAAAATGCCCGAGAAGGATGCAGTTTCCTTCACGATGATGATCGATGGGTATGCCAAGGCAGGTGACTTGTCTTCTGCTAGGGCATTATTTGAGGAGGCACCAAAGAAGGATGTTGTGGCGTGGACAGCTTTGATTACCGGCTACACCCAGAATGGACAACCTGATGAGGCAATTGACATGTTTGGGAGAATGGTGTCCGTCGGGATCATGCCTGATAAGCATACGATGGTTAGCTTTATGTCAGCTTGTTCCAAAGTGGAAAACTTGGAGTTAGCTAAGCAGGTTGATTCATATTTGTGTAGGAGTACCATTGATATTGGTCAGCCCTATGTTATTGCTGCCCTCATCGACATGAATGCAAAATGTGGGAACATGGATAGAGCACAAATATTGTTTGACGAGATGCCTCAGCGCGGCATGTTTGTCTATTGCTCTATGATACAAGGGTATTCAATGCATGGACAGGTTGATGTTGCTCTTTCCTTGTTTGATAGGATGTTAAAGGAGGGATTTATCCCGGATGAGGTTGCATTTACGGTTATTTTGATGGCTTGTAGCCGAAGTGGGCTGGTTGATGAGGGTTTGAAATATTTTGAGATGCTCAAGGATAGGTACTCCATTGTTCCTGCACCCAATCACTATTTGTGCATTATTGATCTCCTTGGCCAGGCAGGAAGATTGAATGAAGCTTACGAGCTTTTGAAGTGTCTGCCTGTGGAGCCACATGCGGGTGCATGGGGTGCTATTCTTAGTGCTTGCAAGCGGTTTGATGATGTCAAGTTGGCCGAGGTTGTTGCTAATAAGTTGATTGAGGCTCAGCCCGAAAATGCTGATAGCTATGTGGCCTTGTCCAATATTTATGCTGCATCAAACAAATGGTTGGATGTTTCTTCCGTAAGGGACATGATGAAGGAAAGAGGTATTACAAAAGTACCTGGTAGCAGTTGGGCTTAGCAAGAATTGCGTGCTTGACTTGTCGAAATGAAATCTCCAATCATGTCCATTTGTCTATTGGATTCCTCGGTAAAATAGAGCAACGTGGGTGAGAAAATTTGTTTGGGCCAACTTTTCATCTGGGATCTGGTAATTGGCCAACCTATCTATCTCTAAAGTTACACTGTTTATATTTTTTGCAATGACTAGATAATTTTATCACTCTTTGATTCTAACAGATGGCCGAGTTTATTTAGGTTGGTATTTTGATAATGCTCGTACTTTGGTTTATATTTCGCGTGAAAAATTATAGCTTTTCTTGGTTTTTTTTCTCACAGGTACAGTACAGTATGCAAGTAGTTCTCATGCCCACTGAGGAAGATCATGTAGAATCTCGTGCACACGAATTTTTGTTCGGCGTGCTCACTTGGCCTAGCGCGGTAAGGTTTTCCCTTTATTCTATACCCTGTTTTCATGTCTCTGATCTTCTTGTTTGCTGATATTCTTTGCCTGCGGTCAATTTGAAGTTTGATGAAGTGAATTTCTCTTTTTCCGATAGGATGCTGGTTTCAAATTCAAGTATCAGACTGGTAAATCTGCTTAGAAGGTACAAGCTCTTTTGATCACGACTTCCTGAGTTTATCACCGTTAACCAATGTGGTTTTGACGAATGCGATTATTGGATCTAATCTGTAACTGTCCTTGGCTGAAGCTTGTTTGTCACGTTCACCACAGGACAGGCCCAGACACCGGCAACTCCCAGTTTATTCGTTTGTACGAATTACAGGAGGAGCTCACATGTCATCGCAGAACTTCCTTCATGATTTCCTTGATCCTGCTATGATTAATTAAAATGACGGTGATCTGTTGGTCTGGTAAGTACCAACAAGGTGTTGCACAGTATTTGGGAATAGGAAACGAACTTGTCTTGCGTATTAGAAATTCTAGCTTCCTGCCAGAACACGGTTGATGTTATTATGTAACTATGAACTCTTTATTTTCCTAGCATCGTACGAGGTGCGAGTTTAACTTGACTTGAGGTGTTTGCGCTTTCTCTCTTATACGCTTTGATTCTTCCAATTCTTTCTCTACTTGTATCGAGGGCAGACCACTTGGGAAAGAAGAAATGGCGAGAAATAATCCATTTGCACAAGCACTTCTTTGCAATAAAAACTACACATTCAAATTTCTTCTCTCCTAGTTCCTTTCTTTTCAATACCAGAAGTATGCATCTTGGAAATGCCGGCACTGCAGGGCCACATATCTTAGCTATCTTTTGCGCACATACAAACGAGGCTACTGCTGTTCAAGTACCAAAGCTATGACAATGACCCAGTAATTAAGCAGTCATGCAAACTTTGAAATTTTTCTAATGCAATACCGATGGGAGGCATCTCTGCAGTACTTATAACAAGTCTCACACAACTCATCCGCATCTCATTTATCAAATTTGCACCATCGAATAATGATTATCAGATGTAAAAATTGTTACGCACTTCTCCGTATTTATACGGATCCGAGCATCACAAGTGAAATCCTCAGATGTAAAAATGGTTGTCTACCAGATTTGCATTTCCTCTGCAACAGACAATGATCTTGAACTCTCCAACAAAATTCTGGTCGAACACGGGTAATTCATGGAGAACAAGTTAAACGCACGGGGCCAGACTATGATTGAACTAAAACCAGTCAAACACCAAACATCACAGCCAATAAACAAAGAACGGCATGCAAGTACCATAATCATAAGCAACTATGAAAGCTCAAAAGTAATCAAAACAAGGTAAATGAGCCATTGGATCAATCTTGTGACTAAAGTTAAGAGCAGTATTCCATTGTTTCTGAACTCAATTCCCATCCCCTTGAAACGGAGAATTCATCAATGTAACACAATGATCAATTCAGAGACTTGGAATAAAAACTCAAATGCCAAAACCGAAAACTGCGCGTATCTTATGGAAGATCAGATCTCTCCATCCCCTCTCGGTGTTCTCCACCACTGTCGCATTCCCGTACCTGAACAGACAAATACAAACCCAACACCAGCGTCAGCTAAACCAGCTCCGAACCACACACTATACATTACTTCCCCCAAAAGCAGAATTCAAGGAATAGAATAGCCAACCAACCTATCCTCTTCGGGAATATCAGTGTGTGTCAGCTTCACAACTGTAACACCCGGCTCGGGCTCGTCAAGCGTAAGCCTCACCTACACAGGCCAATCCAAAACCGAAAAAAATACAATTAGCCTTAATCCCTAGTTATTCAGCAAGCATTCTGGAACAGAGGAGAGTGTTTCTCGCTTACAGTGGAGACAATCCCGTCGGGCCAGCTCCCAAAGCGCCACTGCTGGACGATCAACTTCCCCTCGACGAGCTCCAAGTTGCGTCCGGTGACAGAGCCGTCAAAGATCATGAACTCCCCGCCAACCTCCTTGCTGATCCGAGCGTTGCTCTGCGTGAACCCCTTCCAACGGTTCTCGTCCATCAGGATCTCAAACATGTCCACCGCCCTACAGCTGAACTTCTCCGTCATGCTTATCTTCTTAAACCCCTTCTTCTCCTTCTTCTTCTCCTTCTCTTTCTTCTCCACCGGCACCGCCGCTGACGTGGCAGGGGAAGGGGCTGCGGCCTCCTTCGCCTTGGGCGGGGGAGCAGCCTTCTTCACCTCCAGCTCCTCCCCGGCCGGCCCACCACGAGCCATTCGATCCACGTAAACCCTAATTTTCTCGAGGACGAGCGGTTTCCCCCTCTCGAGCATGGCATCCTTCATCCTCTTCCCTAGCGGCCCCTCGTCACGGACCGTAACCCTAACCTCGGGGTCCTCGCCGGCGTTCTCATCGGCGATGTATGGGATCTCAAACGATCCCTCCACGCGGAGGGGCGAATCGGCCGGGTCGCGAGCCTCGCCGTGCCAGGGGAGGGAAACGGAGATCTCGTACCCGGGAATGATCTTCCCCTTACGGATGTTGACGTAGGCCTCACCGGAGACCTTTTCAAGCTTACCGGTGCGAAGGAAGAGACCGCCCTCGCCGGAGAGGACGGGGAGGTCGGAGAGGAGGGAGGAGAGAAGGGAACGGGACCACTCGAGGCAGTCGGTCTCCGACCAGTGCCAGTTATGGACGTTGGTGCCGTCCGATCTCTCCTCAACGATCCAACGCCTGTCGCCCTCTCCGTACTTCGCCATTCTCTCTCTACTCTTCTCTTTCTCTCTCTAACCTTGGCTGGGCTTGGCTGGGCTTGGGTGCAGTTTAGGGAAGGGGGGAGAGAGAAAGTAGTAATTAAGCAAGTAAGGAGGAATAAGGTGGAAGAGTCTAGAATCTTTGAATTAGGTTTTCGTTTATATGTTGTCGAATAGTCTAGAACCTTAACCGATATGGTGCTATCTCGTTATTTTCTTATGTAAACATTTTTTTTTTAACCACGAATTTCCTATAGTTTTCTTTTTTGTGTCCAGGAGATCATCTTATTTAATTAAAGCCAAATCTTGCTGCGAATCTTTTTTTTTGTCTATGTCAATTTTGTTTTTTATTTAATATAATTAAATATATTATATTCCAATATGATAACTAAGTAATTTTAAATTTTTAAAATTAATTCTGAAATAACAAAAATGAAGATTTTGCGAAATAATAGTCGTAAATAATTCGAATAATAAATATGATAGATTTTAAATTACATAATTATTATAAATATATAAATAATTACAAATAACGTAATTAAGTACAACTTATTAGTTACAAAATAATATAAAAGATTATTCGAATTGAACGGGCAAAATAGAATAAAGAATTTTTTAAATTTTTTTAAAAAAATTTGCTTGAAAAAATTAAGAAAAAACAATAAAAATGAAACGGACCAACTCCCGGTAATGCGTTCGCCATTGATTTATGTTGGTTTTACATGCGCGAATCGTGGAAATCTCTAAATAGACGTTAGGGTCCCAGTAGTTTTGTTACCAATTCTAATGATCATGTATTGTTATTAATCATGTGTAGTACTTCTCCCATATGTGCAATTTGGCCATCGAACTTTAAGAAACTCGTTGATTTTGAACAGAAGTTACAAAAAGAGATTCATTTTGGACAAAATAGACAAAACGAATAAACAACAAAAAAAAAAATTTGACCCAAGGGTAATAAAGACTAAAGAGAACTGATAAGGCTTACAAATAGATCAAAACATTAACCATCAATCAATTATTACCAATAGCCAGCCATTAGCAATTGGCAAGACATCT
>SOPF01023418.1:0-17780 GCA_012979155.1 Hypericum perforatum
CAATGACTTTTGTTTGTCCATCCAACGCTTCCTCTGGTATTGTGTACTCCGCCGCTTCCTCCTCCCCTTCCTCATCCGCTTTCCCCTCTGCTTCCTCCTCTCCTTTCTCCTGCACTTCCTCCTTCGCTTCCTCCTCCGTTTCTTCCTCCGCTTTCTCCCCTATTTCCTCCTCTGCTTCCTCCTCAGTGTCCTCTTCCTCTTGCCTCAAGTCCTCTTCAGCTTGCTCCTCCTCCTCCTCAACTTTATCCTATAAGAAAAACCATATTGCTTGTTAGACTATCTATTAGCCCAATTAATGGCATAAACGAGGGACTGGTTTTTTAATTAATGTACACACATCCTCATCAGTGGTTGCATTCTTCATGACATCCACCGCTTTACCCTCCCCCTAGATGACCTTCCTCTCTTCTAATATTTTCTCTATGGTGATTATGGAAGAGTCCAAAACACGTCGCTGCCGTACAAAGTCAAAATAAACTTTGAATAGCTAAAGAAGAGGGACGAACAAACATAAGTAAGTTTATATATTATTCAGGTAACATAGTTCATGATGAAACTAAAAATAAGCTGTCATTACCTCTTCCGTCGATAATTTGCTCTACCTATCTGGCCCGGACGCATCATCTAGGGCACGAGGGACACGAGGGTTGCTTCTTAGTTTGATTTGTTTGTAATACTCAACCAAAGCAAACGTATTCCCACCCATCTTCACAATCGAGCTGCCATTGAACTTGTCGAGTGTTAACAAAACCTCATCGTTCAAGTCATCCGCCATAAATTTGGCCCAGTTATATCTTCTAATTTGTGATATCTGCTCCAAGTAACTCCAATAATATCCTGGGATGACTTGGCTGATGCGCGGGGCAAGAAATACACCAATAGCATAGAAGATATATAACCTAACCTAGTCATAGTTATGTATCGTCTTCTTTGTTAGCAAGACATCCTCTACGTGTTCAACCCTAGCTATCAATTCCCTCGAAAATGGAACTCCCAAAACTTGCATCTCGTTTCTGAACCGTGTCCTCGGTGCATAACTGAATCCGCCCTTCGGGTCCATTAGGTTGTTACCAAAATCCAGCGTGTACAGCTGCCGAAAATGGTCCTCCGGCACTAAGAATTTCTACTGCCCCTTCAAGAAAATGAACACATCCCTAACACCTTTCGGAGATGGATCACCATGCTTCATTTGCCGAAGAAACCCAAATCCAGCCACATCGATTAAGGCTTCCCTTTCTTTATGGTCATTGATGCATCTAAGGTTTAGAAGGCTTTCATTGATACGCATGATGCAGCTCGGTCGGCAGGCAAGCCTCATCTGTAACAATCAAACACAACTAATCAGTGATTCAATGTATTCACTCAAAAATTGAATAATCACACTAAGTAGTACCTTCTTTTCCACTGCAATCTTTTCCACTGCAATCTCCTTCCCCTTTTTTGTGCCCTTCTTATTACTAGACTTTTCTTTCTGGTTCTTCTTCATCTTCACTACTGTTTACATGAAACACTAGGCACATCAACAAAAAAAGGTTTCAACATCAATGAGCAATGGTCCCAACATCTAGCATAACAAGTACCAACATCCAACCTAACAAATTCCAACATCTAATATAACAATCACCAACATTGCGTGCAGTAGGTTCCAATCTTGCATAATCCTAGTACTAACAATGCATATAACAGTTACCCACATTGTATAGAAGACTCCAATCATCTACTTATATCAGGGTCAAAACAATTCGTACAATTTAGTCACACGGTTTTTTCCCGGTGTTCCAATAGGGCAAAACTAATTATCAAGTAGGGGGCTTCTCAAAATTAAAGGTCCGCTTACCTTGCTATACGGTGGATGAGTATGACGCGACTATCGAGTGGCTTAGAGATGGTGGGGCGACGCGCCAGAGTTCTAGATCGTCTGGGTGTTAGGACACGTCACTGTAGCTTGGAGACGGTAGGGCGACGGGCCGGATGGTCTGGGTATCGAGAGGGTTAGGGTTGGAGGGTCTGAGCGAGAGATATTGGAACAGAGGGGCGACGAAAATTGGTGGGGTTAGTCAGGGAGACGAAGTGCCGGAGCAATGTAAATGGTGGGGTTAGTGTTTTTTTTGGGGTTACGTTTGTTTTTTGTTATTGTTTATTCAAATTTTGAATGAAAAAGATTTGAAAGATATTGAGAATAGAAAATAAAATCAAATTAAATATGGTTAGAGTAAATCATGGGATTACATTTAAATTTTTTTGAATATCAAGTAGGATAAGAAAATATTAGATATTAAAAGATTTAGTTATATTAGTCTAATACCAATTCTACCCTTAAACATAACAACCGTTAGATTAAATTTTTAAGGTTAGCATTTTCATCCAATGGATTAGATGTAATCCCCATGATGGGGATGACGTTTTAGACATCCCCATATAATCCAATGTCGTTGCACGTGTAATGGATATAGAATGTATTTACCTCTCAATTTATAATAGGAAAATGTATCTATTATGGGCAACTACAATGCCATAATAAGAATTGGTAGTTTTGGTATTTTTATTTAATTCTAATAAATTGCCAATCAAAAATTTGGAAGTAGAAATCAAAATCATAAAGATTAATTGTAAAGCTAATTATGAATTCTCTCTCTCTAGTACCTAATTATTGAATTGGTTGAACTAATTTTTTTGGCTATTTTCCTTATACGGGGTGATTTGAAGAAAATAAGCAAAATGGGATAATCGGGAAAAAATTTCTTTGTCTGGGTCGGAATGAAACCACAAAAAAATATGCGGTATTAAATTGCTCAAAACCACAAAAAATTGTATTTTTTGACCAAAATTGGAAAACAAATTATGTTTTTGACAGAAATCGCAATTTTTTCCTGCGATTTTGGACAAACCTATAAATTTCAAGATAGACCCCCGAAAAAATGGGCGCGGTTATAAATGTTTTCAACATTAAAGGCCTTTTGTGTATAATTATGATAATTAATTGAGTTGTTTACATAAAAAGCATTTAACGATTTTTCTCTTTCAACTAATCAATAATTATGATAATTAATTGAGTTATTTAGTATTGTGCATAACAGACATTTAATGATTTATCTAGCTACTGTTTTCAACAAATAATTAAAGGTAAATTACATCTGGCCCCCTGTAGTTTGACATATTTAAGGCTCGCCCCCCATTTTTTGCAAACCGATTTAAAAACCCTTACTGTGCAAATTAATTGTACAGTTTCCCCCCTCGTGCCGGAATTGACATTTTTTCTGGTGAAAAGGCACGGGAAAAGACTAAAATGCCCCCATACTAAAAACAAATCAAAAACTTACAAAAAAAAACAGAGCATTAAAAAATAGAAAAAAACATTCACTCTCTTTCCTCTCGCTCCTCCTGCGCATTAAAAACCCATTAAAAAACCCAACTGTTCTTAGGAATCCCAATCAAAACAGAAGAGAAATGCGCTGGTAAACAAAGGAACCCCAACTGTTCTTAGACCTCCTGCAATCAATCAAACCACCAACACATTAGGAATCCCAACATCTTCCAAGGTAATTGGAAACCCTAAACAATATAGAGACAAAAAAAATGCAAAACGAGCTCCCTGCTATGGGACTCGTCGAAGGTCGTCACTTTGAAGAAGTTGCCGAACGAGCTCCCCGCCGTCGCTCGAATCTCTATCCAAAAACAGATGCACAACGACTCAGCAAGTCATCTAGAATGAGTCTAAAGCAAGGAGGAAGGAGGCTCCTAGGGTTTGGGGAGATTGAGACGACAGAGGTAGAGGGTTTGAGAAGGCCGGTGGAAGGGTCAGGAGAAGGGAGGAGGTCGTAGTACTCTTAGCGGCATCGTCCTCGATCGGAGTTTGTTGGAGATCGGAGGACTCGTAGGAACGTCGTTATTCATCTTCCAGGTGGTCGCCTTGTACCCGATAAGCTTCTAGTTGCAAACCCCACTGAGAATCCCCTCCCGACAATGCACGCCCCCTTCTACTTCATCGGAACAAGACCAAGCTTGAATCTTTAATTTTTTTTTTAGGAAAATGATTCCTGGGTTTTGGTTGGTTGGGAGATTTCATTGTAAGTTTGAATCTTTTGATGAAAGAGGTACTAGGTCGTTCTGGGTTTCTTGTAATTTGTTTTTTTAGTTATCAAATGAATTTGGAGAATTTTGGTTGGATTTCGTTTTGATTCTGCGTGATGGATCGATAGAGAGGAGGGAGGTGGGAGGAGGAAGGAGAAAGAGGAAAGAGAAGGAGGGAAAATATATATTTTTTTGTTTTTTAGTGTAAGGATTTTTTTGTTGTTTTTACAAATTTAATAGGGTTAAAAGTGTCAAGGGGCATTTTAATCTTTTCTCGTGTCTTCTCGCTAGAAAAAATGCCGATTCTGGCATGAGGGGGAAAATTGTACAATTAGTTTGCACAGTAGGAGTTTTTTAATCGGTTTGCAAAAAATGGGGAACGAGCCTTAAATATGCTAAACTACAGGGGGCCAGATATAATTTACCCAATAATTAATTATGATAATTAATTGAGTTAATTGAGTTGTTTAATATTGTACATAAAAGACATTTAATGTTGAAAACACTTATAACCCGAAAGGTTCATAACCCCACCCATTTTTTCGCGGGTCTATGTGGATTTATAGTTTTGGTCCAAAACGCATTTTTTTCGGTTTTGAACAATTCAATACCGTAAATTTTTTGCAGTTTTATTCTGACCTCAGACAAGAAATTCTTTTTTCCGAGGACCCATTCTTGTAATTTTTTCCAAACCAACCCCCTAGAAAAAATAACCTACTTTTTTTCTTATATAAGGGCGGTTGCACATAAAATGAATATAGAAAGTATTAATTTCTCAATTGGGAATAGAAAATATATGAGTAAATTACTCTTAAATTCTTAGTTTTATATCCTTATTAGTAATAGGTCTTTACCTTACCAAAATTTAGTTTAGGATCTTTATTTTTAGCAAAATATTAGTTTGAGTTCTCTAATACTAGCAACAGAGATATCCTCTGGCAATGAACCATCCAAAAAGACTAAAATACCGCTCAATCAAAACTTAAGGTCTCCTCCCGAATAAAAAAAAAAGTAGACGAAGAAGTCCCTATCAACACCTAACTCTCCGATGAACATCTTCCTCATCATCTTCGGCTCCATCACAGTGGACATTTTTAATGAAGTCATCAGGCCCTTGTCGTCTCCAATTTGGCCAGTTCATCTTCTTTAATCAACCATCAAACCTCAAATTAATCTTTGAACCTGGATGAACATGGAAAGGAGAAAAATGTCAATGAGGGCAACAAGAACGGTGGACAATTTAAGTTTGAATTATATAAAAAATTATAGAGTTTTTAGAAAATTTAACAATGTTATATCTCAAAAAATAAAAATGAAAATATATTAATTAAACTAGAATAATGTCTAAGCCAATAATGAGACTACTACTTAATAGGACACGTGAGATAGTTATCTAATCATCTTGGTTCAGTGCACGGCCTACGCGTTTTCTTGGTTTAGCAGATTTGCAATTAGTCAACCTTTACTATTTCATCGGAACCATCACATGATTAAATCAGATATTTCCGTTCTTGGTAAAAAAAAAATGAATCGGGATTCATGAGTTTGAGTTGACTATAAAGAGAATTATTTGTCAAAATATGTTCTCATCTTGAAAAAAAAAATCCTTAACAAATACTCTTCAATTTAAGGTCATGGAGAGGACGGCAATAGAGATTAAGCCTCCACAAACAAAGAAGCGGGGAGGGTTGACAAAAGTGTTGGGTATGGAGTCTGATTTCGATTAAAAATCCGAGATGATATGAGTCGTTCGAAAATTCGAAGAGTGAGAAGCCGAGTCCGGAGTCTCAGACCCAGCGTCTATTATGGAAGACGATAGAGGAGTTGCCGAGTATCGGGCGTAGCCCTCACTGAGACCCCCAACGTCTGCTAGGGGGAACATGGGAGTTCCCCGAATCGGACCCAACGTTCGCTGGGTTAGGAATGATGCAGTTTCTTGTTGGACTGTTTTGTCCCTCATTTTGACAAACCTATAAATACCTCCTCTTACTCACCTTGAAGAATATCCTATAAAAGCACTAGCAAATATCTTGATTTGTTGAGATTCTCGGAGAGTATAGGCAAGTTGGCGTAGTCGGATAGATGTCTAGACTTGCTGTAATTACGTATGTGTATTTAGGCAGGAGATTATTTTAAATAGGAAAGTGTATATTCAATTGTGTAGTTGAGGTAGGAGTCTCGGCAGAGGGAGAACTATAACCCTAATTGTAATCGTATATATAGTTTGCAAATGTGAATGAAAAGGACACGGCAACTATATTTCATGGTATCAGAGCGATCGAAACTGGTACAATAAAATAGTCGATCTGCCTTAAATCGATCAGAGAAGAATGTCAAGTGCGCATAGTTCTGGAGGTGGAGCACTCGATGAAGCGACGTCTCCCGCATCATCTGGAGCTGTGGATGTTCAGTCTCTGTTCTACATACATGCTTCGGATAACCCAGGGCACGTATATGTGAGTGAGCTTCTTCATGATGGCAACTACGGAGAGTGGGTTGCGGACATGACAAATGCTCTATATGCCAAGAACAAATATGGTATGGTTGATGGAACCGTGCCACGTCCTGAGGCGGAATCGCCAGATCATCCAATATGGATGCATTGTGACGCCATGGTGAAGGGGTGGTTGAAGAGCGCCATGGAGAAAGAAGTGCGCGCAAGTGTCCGCTATGTGCGAACCGCTGCTGAGATATGGTCAGATCTCCAAGAGAGATTTAGGAAGGGGAGTGAGCCCCGGCTTTACGAACTAAGACGTGCGATTTCCCAGATGTAGCAAGGGAATTTGACTGTCTCTGCATACTACACTAAATTAAGAGGACTGTGGGATGAAGTCCAGGCCATCAGTCCCCTCCCAAGGTGCACGTGCACAGGATGTAACTGTAATGTCCAAAAACAGATGTCACAGATGAGGGAGAAGGAAAGGCTTTACGATTTTCTCATGGGACTGAATGAGAATTTTGGTATGGTGAAGACTCATATATTGAGCACCACGCCAGCACTGAGTCTGAACATTGCGTATCATCTTGTTACAGAAGATGAGCAACAACGAAACTTGTCCGCGATGCGACAACCAAATTCGGAAGGGGCAGCTTTCCAAGCTCAGGTGGACAGGAGTAGTGCTCAGAGGAAGACATTGAAGGGTGATCGACCTAGGTGTCAGCATTGCGGCAAGGTAGGACACCCTAAAGATCAATGCTATGAGATCATAGGGTATCCACCTGGATGGATCAAGCAGAACCAGCAGAAGGATGTTTTTCAGCCTAAAGAAAAGTCGCACGCCAAGGCCAAGGGCAGCACAAGTCTCGCAAGATGGCAGTCCCGTACCCGGATTGACAAAAGAGCAATATGCGAACTTGATGAAGTACCTCAGCATGGAAGAAGGGACAAGCAAGCTACAGGCTTCGGAACTAACAGTACACATGGCGGGTAAGGCTTTCCACAAACACTCTTAGATTATTGACTCGAGGGCAACAGAACACATTATTTCGAACCTAGACTTATTTGAGAATGGTGTTCAGAAAGTCTCGCACTTACCTGTAAAAATTCCGAACGGGGCAAGCATAGCTGTTTATGGAATTGGGACAGTTAAATTGACAGATGATATTATCTTGGAACGTGTTCTCTACATTCCGGATTTTCGGTGCAATTTGATCTCCGTGAGTAGAATGACTAGAGAGTTGAACTGTATCTTCACATTCCTGCATGATTGTTGCTACATATAGGACTAAGCCTCGAAGAAGCAGATTGGACTGGGTAGACGTGATGAGGGCTTGTACTACTTCGGCCAAAGGGGAGAAGGCGGAGTGGCACTAGCGAGTCAGGGATAGGAAAGTATTCAAGTTTGGCATCGATAATTGGGACATCCGTCACTAGGAAAGATGTTGCAGATTTCTATTATGCATAATAAGATAGGAAGTGGAATAGATATGCATTGTGATTCTTGTTTAAGAGCAAAGCAAACAAGACTTCCATTTTCTTTGAGTTCAATAAAGACTATTCGTTATTTTGATTTAATTCACTGCGACATCTGGGGGCCATACCGTGAAACATCGTTGACTGGAGCACGTTATTTTTTGACGATAGTTGATGACTTTAGTCGTGGAACTTGGGTGTATCTGTTGAAATCTAAGTCTGAGGTGGGAGATTACCTATGCAAGTACTGTGCTATGGTTGAGAGGCAATTTGGGGTTCAGGTGAAACGCATACAGAGTGACAATGGTGCGGAATTCCAATCAAATCAGATGCAACAGTTCTATGCGGTTAATGGGATAATGTTACAGACCTCATGCATAGAAACACCTCAACAAAATGGTGTTGTCGAACGCAAACATAGGCATATTCTGGAAACAGCTCGTGCACTCCGTTTTGAAGCCGGGTTACCGATAGAGTTTTGGGGAGAGTGTGTTCTTACTACAGTCTACCTGATCAATAGGTTACCTTCGATTGCGATTGGTAACAAAGTTCCCTATGAGATGCTATTCGGTCGGCCAGTTTCTCTTCAAAATTTGAAGACTTTCGGGTGCCTAGTCTATGTTCATCAGCAAAGCTCGGATAAGTTTGGTGAAATGGGGAGACAAGGCATTTTTCTGGGCTATCCTTCCGAGCAGAAAGGATATCGGGTCTATAACTTGCTCACTAGGAAAGTGTCAACAAGTCGGGATGTCAAGTTCGTGGAAACTATTTTTCCGTTCACGCAGGCTTTGAATGAGGGGGAGAGTCATAGAAATTGCCCTAACCGATTACAGTTGTCTCGACTTGCTCCTTCTCCTGAGGTCGGGGAGGACGATTTCGTTCAGAGTGGTCGGCCACCACGAGTCTCAGAAACTCAACCAAAGGAAGTTAACAGTAACCCGCAGTTGGAATTGAGTGGTCAGTCATCCGGAATTCAATCTTCATGTGAAACCAGATGGACACAAAGAGGAGAGGCTGAAATTAATGATGGTGGAGCTCGCCCATCTAGGGCACGAAAGCTACCCGCGCATCTGGAGAATTTTGAGGTAATATTACCTCCCTCTGTTGCTCCGCCAAAACCAAGTCAGCCTACATCGACATCCACCGCGTATCCTATGTCTTTATTTGTGAGCTATGATCAGTTTTCCGGAAAGCATAAAGCCTTACTTACAGCCATAAGTTCGAAGGAAGAACCAAAAAGTTATTACCAAGTAGTGAGATATGAGCACTGGAGAGAGGCAATGCGAAAGGAAATAGAAGCACTTGAGGCAAATGGAACATGAGACGTATAGGAGTTGCCGAAAGGGAAGCGAGTAGTGGACTCGAAGTGGATTTACAAGGTGAAATTTAAGCCTGACGGAGAGGTGGAACAATACAAGGTACGGTTGGTGGCTAGAGGGTTCACTCAAGTCGAGGGAGTGGATTTTCATGAGACTTTTGCATCGGTAGCCAAATTGGTTACCCTGCGATGCTTATTTGCCATGTCGGTCAAGAAAAATTGGTTAGTACATCAGTTAGATGTAAACAATGCATTCTTGCATGAAGACTTGGAGGAAGAGGTGTATTTGCGCATTCTGCAAGGGTTCAGTGTGCCTGGCGAAAACAAAGTGTGTAAACTGAAGAAATCCTTATACGGTTTGCGACAAGCTTCCCGGAGCTGGTACAGCAAGTTCACAAAGGCTTTACTAAGAAAGGGATTCGACTAGTCACGAGCGGATCATTCCTTGTTCCTCTACAAGCGCGGTGATGTTGTGCTAATTGCACTAATTTATGTTGATGATGTCATCTTGGCAGGAACGAGCCAGCCGAAGATTGATGAAATCAAGAGATACTTAGACAAGATGATTGGGATTAAAGACTTAGGATCTCTCAAATATTTTCTTGGAATTGAGGCTGCTAGAACTACGCGAGGTCTAGTACTAAGCCAGAGGAAGTATACACTTGATATCTTGAAAGATTGTGGCAGACAGGGTTACAAGCTGGCAATGCTTCTGATAGAGCAGAATCATCGCCTAGCAGCAGGAGAATGGGGCGAGTTGGCTGATCAAACGAGATACAGAAGGCTCGTTGGGAGGTTGATGTATTTGGTGATCACGCGACCTGACATTGCATATGCTATAGGAATCTTGAGCCAATTTGTCAATGATCCGCGTGAAGAGCACGTGATAGCAGCGGAAAAAGTAGTGGAGTATTTGAAGGGAACAGCTGGTCAAGGCATACTACTTGGAGTTGATGGCGGGGACCAGTTGACAGCGTATTGTGATGCAAATTGGGGAGGTTGCCCAACGACCAGAAGGTCACACACAGGTTACTATGTTTCGCTTGGAGGTGCACTAGTGTCGTGGTGCAGCAAGAAACAATCTATAGTGGCGCGATCATCAGCAGAGGCGGAGTATCGTGCAATGGCGAGCACGGTAAGCGAGGTTCTATGTTTACGATGGTTGTTACGTGACTTGAGCATGCCACAGCGACGGGGAACGCTATTGTTTTGTGATAACCAAACATCATTGCACATTGCGATGAATCCTGTGTTTCACGAGCGAACTAAACACGTAGAGATGGATTGTTATTTCGTCCGTGAACGTGTGCATTCGGGAGAGATTGAACCTCGGAAGATTTCTATAGTTAACCAATTGGCAGACATTTTCACGAAGGCTTTGGGCAAGGACAGATTTAGAGAACTGTTGAGCAAGTTAGGCGTTGTTAACTTGCACGCGCCAACTTGAGGGGGAGTGTTGAGATTCTCGGAGAGTATAGGCAAGTTGGCGTAGTCGGATAGATGTCTACACTTGCTGTAATTGCGTATGTGTATTTAGGCAGGAGATTATTTTAAATAGGAAAGTGTATATTCAGTTGTGTAGTTGAGGTAGGAGTCTCGGCAGAGGGAGAACTATAACCCTAATTGTAATCGTATATATAGTTTGCAAGTGTGAATGAAAAGGACACGGCAACTATTTTTCATGATTAGATATTTTAGGAGAAGATCTTCCTCATTCTTCCTCCTTTGTAAGATCGAGTTTTGATCAAGTTCGTGTTTAATATTTTTCTCCTGGCTTGGTACGGCTCCGGACATAGACGTTCTCGTCAAACCGGATGAACAATTTCCTTATCTCCTTTATATATTTTTTTTCATTTGTGAACTTCGTTGTGTTTCATAGCTTGCTCGTGTTGTTGTGCTAGGGATCGTTTTAGCCCCAACAAAAATTCCTCACATTTTAGGGCAGATTATATATGTAGATTTGTGATACCTTTTCTTGTAATTCTTAATAAAAGGATATAGAAGTTTAGTGAATATTAATATATTACCAAAATAAAACCGAAGGACTAAACTGTATATTAGTAATTATAGGAAACTACAAATTTGAAACTTCGGTGATTTTCAAACCGAATAAGGGTTCTTGTTTCGTAAGTTTTATCTTCCCCGACTCTGGTCTCTTTCTAGTATGTTGATTTTGCTCTTGCTTCGGGACGACCATGTGCCTCAACCGGACGGCCGTTTACGTGGACCAGAGAGCCGCCGTTGCCATCGGAATCTGGGGATAGTTGGGGTTAATTTAAAAATGGGTAAGAGCTAGATTTTGTGGCAGTATCGTAAGGATGTAGAATTCCCTTGGAAGACTACAAAACGGCAGCTTTCGAATGAGAGAATATGGAAATTATATTTGGCACAATAAGTAAGAAGACGAATAGGTTGTACAGTACATGTACTTTGAGCTTTAGAGATAATCTACTCTTTGTTTTGTGTTCTTTGCCCTGGGAGTGATATAATTTAAGTTGGAATTAAGTAAATTTTTTAAAGATTAAGAAGCTTTTATTGTAAAAAATGTTTAATAATATTGTATTTTAATTAGTCAAATTTAAAATATCTTATTATAATTAGAAGATCTCACTAATTTATCTAAGTGTCTATTTGGAACCAATTTTGTCCAGAAAAGAAATTGATTTACAATTCCTAATGGTATTTAAAATAAAATTTATTTACTTTTCTTATTTGAAACCAAACATTAAACTTAAGAATTGAGCAATCATTATATTTGAGATTTAGTTGAATTTAAGTATAGTAAAAAACAAACATATTAATTAATAATTTATGTTTTTGCTATCTTAAATTTATCAACTTAATTACCAATATTAAGTAAATTTAATTTTCATAAGAATCATAATTTTTAATAGATAGTCCAATCCTAGCTTTTTGAAATATGAGGATTTTCAAATCAAATTAGGGTTTCTGTGGAGATTTTTTTACTCCATTCCTCTTTTACCATGTTGATTTTATTCAATTCAGAGTTTTAATTTAGAATATTCAAAAGCTTAAAAAATAAAATTTTAGGATCAATGATGAATTACGAATTTTGCCAAAAGTATTGAAAATTTCAATAAATCCTGAATTATAAAAATTTAATTTGATATTCGATAATTCTACCAATTTATGTTCGGGATCGGTATGATCTTTCCGAATTTATGTTCTAATTAAGTGTATACTTTTCTGTTGGGTGTCCATGTCCTTTCTAGACCATCTTAGTTCTTCAATGGACACTCAATAGGTGCCTGATAATTTTCCATTATATGGTTTTATTACATCATTTAAAAAAAAAGTAAACTTAACACTTCAATTACATGCGAGCCCTTTTGGCCCTTGCAAGCACAAGTCGAAAAATAAGCCAACTGGATAATGTCCATACAAGTTGATGTAATAGAACATGATGTCGGCGCAATGGTTGGTCTCATTGTTTAAATAATCCGCATAAGGACATGCAAATTTTGAGAATGCCTGACAACATGGAACCTTCGGGTAAGCAGGTCCTTTGCAATTGTTTATGAGACCCGAATAGTTCAAGGTCTTGAAGTGAATCGGACAATCTGCAAAAAAAAATTGCATGAGAAATGTATTATGGTAAACAAATTGAAATACAAAATAATTCTAGATTAGTTAATGAAATTCAAAGATAGTATCTAGTTGATTTTTTAAGTCTGTTTTCGTTTCATGAAATATATTAAAATTAACATAATCTCGTAATTAAATATTATAAAGAAGAAGAAAGTACGAGAGAACCTGATTCTGAAAAGCCGGACACACCCAGAACAGTGGCTAGGGCTAGCACTAATACGAGCACTAAGTTTGCAGTCTGAAGCGCCATTGAATAAGCTAATTATGAATTTTCTCTCTACTCTCTAGTACCTACTTATTGGATTATTGGACTACTTTGTTCCTATATAAAGGCTGTTGCACGTGTAATGGATATAGAAAGTAATTATTTCTCAATTTATAATAGGAAATGCATTTATTATGAGCAAATATAATGCCATAATAAAAATTGGTAGTTTTGGTATTTCTATTTAATGCCAATAAATTGTCTATAAAAAATTTAGAAGTAGAAATCAAAATCATAAAGATTAATTGTTAAGCTAATTATGAATTCTTTATCTCTCTAGTACCTAATTATTGAATTGGTTGACTACTTTTTTCTTATATATATATAGGCGGTTGCACATATAATGAATATAGAAAGTATAAATTCTCAATTGGTAATAGGAAATATATGAGTAAATTACTCTTAAATTCTTAATCTATATCCTTATTCACAATAGGGTCATTGGCTTACCAAAATCTGATTTAGGATCCTTATTTTTTACCAAAATAATGGTTTGAGGTCTCTAATGCACGCAACATAGATCTGGCAAATAACCATCCAAAAAGGCAAAAATATTCTTCGGTCAAAACTTAATGTCTCGTTAAAAAAACAACTTCTCCTCTCTCTCTCCCCTGAACATAAAAAAGTAGACAAAGAAGTCCCTATTGACACCTTGCTCTCCGACGAACAACTTCCTCATTGTCTTTGACTCCATCACCATGAACGTTGTCGATGAAGTCATCATGCCCTTGTCGTCTCCAATCTGGCTAGTTCATCTTCTTCAATCAACCATCAAACCTATAATTAATCTTGGAACCTGGATGAACATGGAAAGGAGAAAAATGCCAATAAGGGCAACATGAATTGTGGATGAGGCTATAGCGACAGTGACAAACATCAGAGAGTATATGCCTCTTCTTCCCAAGCTACTATCTCATTCTCTCAACCCTTTCTTCCTAATGAGGGTGGAGGAAGGCACTACGATGGCAATGATGATGGAAGAGCATATGTCAATTATCTTATTTTCTTGTCGGCGAACTCATAATCAGTGGAGAGGTTCCTCAATGAAAAATAGAATGAGAGAGGGGGAAGAAGAATAAGAGTATGGATGGAAAAAAGATCCATACCCATTCACCCATTAGTTAGATTCTATCCATAGATATATTAGTTAAATCTTACTCATACCCAAGTTAATCCATTATTAAAATAGTTATAATACATATATAAATTAACCCTAAAAAATCCTAATGCATATAATTAAGAAAAAGCTAATAGCTAAACCTAAATATCATAATACCTATAGCAACTAACCTAAAAATAGGTAATTTGATAATGATATATTTTAAGTTTTTGATTTAAAATAGTATACTTAAGTTTGATTTTTTTACTCACCAGATTGAGTAGAATGTGAAAATATTGTAGTATATATAAGACTAATTTTTTAATTAAATATCAAATATTAAATTACCAATTAAGTAATTAAATTTTATATTCAATTATATAAATTACCGAGAAAAGTTAAATTACAAGAGAAAAAAGATAATTATGAAGACTTATTGAGAAGTTACATGAAAATTTAGCAAGAAAATATTTATTTTTGAACTTTATATTTAACAATTATTAATTTATTGATAACTTTTGAACTATGTTGGTTTAATTAGTTTAGATGTTACTATTTGGTTTAAATTTAATTTGATATAGACTTTATTTTTTTCTTAATTCTTATATAGATTAAATTAAAATAAAAAAATTATGTTACAAAGTAGCAGTTCTATGAGTAAGGTATGTATCTTTCTTTAAACTCTAAGGTTCAAGTCCAAGTATTTATAACAGATACCCATAAGATCGTGAGTATGGTATGAATCTAACTAGAAAAATTAGGGTATGAGTTGAATCATATCAATAGCATATCATATTATACTCATTGCCATCCCAAAAAAAGAGGAAGCTCGGTCTATCAGGGATGTGGTCTTTGAGGTTAAGGTCGTCAAGGGGTTGTTTCGTCAGAGGTGGGTCCATCATTGGGGATACGTCGGTGTTCGGGAAGAGAGAGAGAGGATAAGCTCTTTTGTAGGGATGGCGATGGGTAGGGTCGGGTAGGGTATTGGTACGACCCTACCCATACTCTAATTTAAAAAGTCGGACCCATATTCTATCCTAGACCCTTAAATTTTTTAAATACTAGATTCATACCCTTACCCCTGAGGGTCCATAGGGTCCATAGGGTCTATAGGGTCTTATAGGGTCCGACCCTCGAATTAAATACAATATATTTTTTGATACAAAATTTAACTAAACCATAATAAATATATTAAAATTTATTAAGAAATATATAATATATCACTAAAATAATTAAACAAATCAATTTTGTAGAGTGTATTTCAGAATATTTAAGAAATATATTATATATTATAAATAAAAAATAATAATAATAAGTCAAATTATAGTTTAGTTAAGGGTCTAGTTATGGTATGATCTAAATTAGGGTAAAAGGGTAAGGGTAGGGTAAAAATTCATAGGATTCATACCCTACCCTCGATCCTACCTTTAAATATAGACTCATATTCATACCCTACCATAGATCCAGTCAAAGTCAATAGACCCTCGACCCACGGGATTAGGGTAGGGTCTGACCCGCGGGGTATGGGCATTTTTGCCATCCCTACTCTTTTGGATTTATTATCGCATGAGAGAGAAAATGTTAAATCTCTAAATTTATTTTTTTAATATAAGATCTTAAGTTTTGACAAACGAATATTTTTATATTTTTGGATGGTTGTTTGTTGAAGAAAAATTTCATTTTTGGTATTAAGGACTTCATACCAATATTTTACTAAACAATATGGACTCTAGACCAAATTTTAGTAAACTAGAGATCCTATCATAAGTAAGGACATAAACTAGGACAATTAGAGTAATTTATCTAAAATATAGTATCATAGGTTAATACAATGTCATAATAAGAAATGATACTTTGGGTATTTCTAATGCCAATAAATTCTCTAGGAAGAATTTAGAAGTGTATATCAAAATCAAATAGAGATGTATACGCATCCCGTCATAATAATACGCCGTAATTATAAAATAGTATTTCATGTACACCTTCCGTACTATATCATTTAATTAATCAAATTTTTGATAATATGTATTTTTACATACAATCTAACATAATTGAATATATTATTTGACATAATTAGACATAATTTTGACATAATCAGACATATAATTTTGACATAATGTGACATGCCATATTGAACTAAATTAGTATATAATTTTTATTTTTTAAAAATATTTTTATAATTATCAAACTAACATAATTTGAAATATGACAGGATATTTTAACTTAAATGAATATGTTTTTCAATATAATTGGGTATACTATTTAGATATCCAGAACGAACTTAATAAAATTTCTAAAATCAGAACTAAAATCCACGATGATGGTACATTTTTATTGCTTAACTAAAATATTTTGAGTTAGATTAATTGATAATACAATAATATTAAATATTTATTTTTATGAATAACGAACAATTACAATTACAGAAAAAAAACATATATTTTTTATTTTTCACATTAATTTTTGTTTCCATTTATTTTAGTAGATACATTCCATTAGTTAGCAATTTTGCTTTAGGTTGCTTTACAAAGTCGCCTAAAAACTTGTGATAATTTGATAAGGATCGACACGATTCAACAACACGAATCTATGTGTCCCTTGTGTGATCAAGAGGTGGACTCATCTAATCATCTCTTCCTTCATTGCCAATTTTCTGGGAGAGTGTTATATCACATAATTAGTTTGATCGGTGCTCGTTGGTGCTTTGGGGGTTCCACTCTTCATTTGCTTGATAATTGGATGGGTCTCGTTGATGGTGAGTTCCGGTGATTGGGCATTTTTGGGAGGTCTGGACTTCATCGTTCGGTTTCAAGATTGTAAAACAGACAACTAAGCAAAATTGGTCTGAATTCTTGTTACATACTCATGTAATAAAAATTTTAGAATAATAAAGTTCAACTAATTATTAAAAAAATTACTATGTTGTCACATTCTAGTGAACATGGGGTTTTTAATACGTAATAGTGTTACACCAATAAGTTGTGTTCTTGCCTCTTGTAGAGCTCAAAATTTACATTCAACTTTAGAATTATGATTCAAATTGGCCCTCCTTAGATTTGGCATAGTACAATAACATCAACCCTGACTATTTACTTGCGAAATTGATCTTGACCATCTTTCCAGATAAAAAAATGTTCCTTGTCATTAATTTTTTTTATAAAAAAATCAGAAAAATACAGAATGAGTGAAATTCAGAAAATAAAAAACAGCCAACATCTAAAAAGTAAAACCTCGCTCTCGTCCCCTTTCCCAATCACCACCACCCACCCACCTAGAGGCGCCTGATTTTATTTGTTTGGTCGGGACTCGCGTGATGTATTTAAATGCAAACGGCCGGTCCCCTCCACTTCGATGACTTGCTTCACAATCCCTCTTCAGAAAGAGAAATCTCTCTCTCTCTCTCTCTCTCTAAACAATTCTTTACCAACTCTCGAGCCTCCACTTCAGCTAAAACCAACTTCTGTCTTCCCCCTGCCTGGATGAACTGTAGTTCCATGAGATGGAA
>SOPF01023441.1:0-15605 GCA_012979155.1 Hypericum perforatum
TTCAAGTTCTTCTTTCTTTAAAAGCTCTCAAGCAAATCTTCAAGTTTTTACAATTATGAAAGATGAGTGGAATTGAAAGTTAAAGTTGAGTTTAATCTAATTAACTCCTTGCAAATATCTAACTTGTCTCTAGTCTTCTCAAGTCTCTTCCTTCTTCCTCAAGTAGTAGCCACGGAATTTGGGCCAAGGCACTCATCTTGGGCCCAAATTTTGCCTCCAAGTTCGGCCCACTCGGGTGGAAAATTGCCAGATTCAGACTCCGACTTTGAACATGGTTTTTGACCCTCTTAGACTCCGAAATGGACGAAGACCCTAAGAGACAAAGTTGTAGCCTCGGATGTCTTCTTTCCAACTCCACCTCACTTGCCTCGATTGGACACCGTATGTGAAGGTTATCAACATTTTAGTCACTAGAAGTCAATCCCCATCAAAAGCCCACGGCCCATAGTTGTTTGTCCTTCCTTCCCGGCAGGCCCGATTGCGTTCGATGAAGCATGGCACATCCAAAACCTCCATTTAGCACTCCAAAACCTACAAAACCAAGGAAAACACAATAAAACTCAAAAGACGTAACGAAAATGGACAATGCACGATATTCACACTAATACCATCCATTTCCAACACTAACAAAAGAAACAAAGGCAAAAAGACTCTAAAAACACATACAAAAGATGAGTGTTTTCACACTCATCACACCCCCACACTTGAATCATTACTTGTCCTCAAGTAATGCTCAAGCAAAAACAAAAGACTCAAAACAATCAAACAAAGACAAGAAGACAATCAAACAAACAAAAGACTTGGCATGTCAAATTCTCCACTTAACTCCCCTCAAAATATCCAAGCTCAAATCATAAGAACACCCTAATCCAAGCTAGTTCATCAACCAAAACATCAAGACTAGAAATAGTAAATGTCTCTTACTCAATTATTTAGAAAAGTGTTAAAACTACGTAAAAGACACTAGAGGGTTAAACTCACAAGGATTCGGAAAGTTTCTCACTCAATTTGTAAGTTGTCAACTACCTATCTCTAGCATAATTGGCCGGTATATTTTGAAGCATCCTACGTCCTACTAAATTGCATCTCAAGGTCGCATAATCGCTAATGATCGGGGGACGAATATAACAAAAGGGTAGTAACTGGGCAAAGGTATATAGGAGATGGTATCATGTAGTAGCTCAACTACCAAATTTGAGGACATGCCTTACAAAAACTAGTCACTCGTCTATTCTAAATATTCTCACCAAGCACAATTCGCTCAAATTTCCCAATTTCACCCAAATGCTAATAACTACAAAGCACTACACTTGCCGAATTTACATCACCTTTTTTTTTCTTTTCTCTTGCTTTTCACTTTTTTTTCTTTTCTTTCTTTTCTCTTTTTTCCTTTTGCATTTTTTATAATACATTTATATACACGAAAGTACAAATGAAAACACATAAAACTAGGCTTCGCAGTTTTAGCCACTCTAATAACCAAAGTCCTAAAACTTCAAATCATATTCACATCAACCTACCAACTAAACCCAATTTACATCATCCCTAACATGTCCAAGAATTCGATAATCAAAGGTAAGGGAAATGATGAAATGAAGGCTAAGTTTGGTTAGGCTAGGATAATTAACAAGAAGTTAAGCTTAAATGGTCAAAACAAGGGATCTTGTCTAAGAAGTACAAGGCTCAATGTCAAGAAAAAATTCTGCCCCCTAGACTTTGCTCTTATGCAATCGAGATGACAATAAGTATTAGCAGGATACCTCAATCACCCAGACTCAAGAATGCCCCTCATGAATAAATGAAGACTGGTGTCTCCTCCTTCGGCTCAATTTTCCTCACAAGGTTCACACATAAACCCTCTAGTCTAATCTACATAGCTAGACCACTAACCTAAACAACCGAGTTTGAGAAATCTACCAATTCCTAATCATTGAGCTCTAGCTAAATTCCTAACTAAGAACGTGACAATCTTCTAAAACAAGCTTAAAATGTTTGGGGGGTCAAATTTTGAAAATTTCTTGCCAAAACTTTTATTTGCACACACAACCTAAACAAGGACCTAAACACAATGGATTCCACAATGGAACTCTCCCCCACACTTAGAAGACACTTTGTCCTCAAAGTGAACAAACAAGATATTAATAAGCACCTAAAGATAGGAATAAACTAATCTCAAAACACGCTTACAAAAACACAAACAAAAGCATACATATATTTCATATCGAAACAAAGGAAATAAACAAACATATAAAACGTAAATATTACACACAAAATCAACGAAACAAAACAAACACAAGAACATAGACAAATGAAAAACCAAAATAAAAGAAAAAGGAAACAGAGTGCTCCCTGGTCAATTCGGAGGTGGTGGGAAGTTCCCACCGTAGCTTGCAGCCCATGCTTGCATCCATTCTTCGTGAGCACATTGTTGAGCATATCGATCTGTTTGTGCCACCTCCATTCAAGCATTGTACTTGAATATTCTCTCCCAGTTGGCCGCATTGGTATCGGCTGCCTCCTCCAAGCGTTGAACCCGTAAATGCATAGCCTGCATTTGTATCAGAAAATCATCCACTGGTGCTTGAGGCTCAAAAGGCCCTGGTTGTTGGATGGGTTCCATGAGGCAGTGCTGGACCGACGGGCATTTAGCCCACTCCTTGTATGTCACAACCTTCTGCCCGTGGTGAGTGGTCTTCTCGATTAGCTTGCTGAGGTGTAGCTTATGGATGTTGATCTTGATCGGGGCTACAAGAGGACCCCCTTTGAATGCTGGAAATCTCCTAGGAAAGAAATCTTGTGCAAGACGAGTAATAATATGACCAAGGTATAACCGGGCAGGTTTTTCAGTCATAGTGCGATTAAAAACATCCAAAATCATGTCTCAAGTATTAAATAAAATGTTATTATGCAAGCAATGGATGGCATACGATTGAGTAGGATAAACTTTACTCTACTCGTGTTGACCACTAAATGTCAAACTCATAAAACGATGCAAGATTGCAATATGCGGTTCCTTAATGAGTTGACTAGGTGCTAACCCACTCTCATACCTATCAAAACCTGAAATCTCAAGCCATTCTCTATGAGCAAGTTCAGTATGCTCAAAATCCAAACGACTACTACCCCCTTTTCGTAGTTCGAAAATCCATTTGAAGTTTCCAACATGCACTTTAAATGGAATGTCAAATAATCGTGCCGTGAAGTAGCTACGATCAGGGACGACCTTATACGTGCAATAGAATTCACAAGATAATCTCTCATATGCATTTACCTCATTATCGGCAAAGTACTCCCAACTAAAATATTTTAAAGCAGTTCTCAATTGTTCATCTACACCCAAGATATGCATATCATTCCAATCTATCTTAAAATTAAAATGTCCTATAGTTTGTAGAGCAGAGAATTGGAAATACCTCTCTCCCTCCCAATCTTCCAAGATTGTAGAGGGAGCTTGATATTGGGCGGCGCTGTTGGTTAGTGAAGACGAAGGTGTTGGAGATTTGTGTTTCCTCTTGGAAGTTCTCCTTTGTAAGCCACGTTGTGAAGTTTCTTTTCCAGACATGTTGAACCTTGAAACACCTAGCAAAACACGAAACAAAAGTTAGGTTTTGGGTGTTTGTGCTTTCTTGTGGTGGGGGAAGTTGGATTGAGGAATAGGTGTTGTGATTGAGTGGGTAATTTAGAAGGATTAGGTTTTGGTAGGGGAAGGGTTTTTGGGAAGAGGAAGGGGTATTTTGGGAGGGAGAGGTGTTTGTGTGTGAATGAGAGAGAGAGAGTTTTGTTTTGAATGAAAAGTGAGAGAGAAATAAGGGGTTGGGTGTTTATAAGTTGAGGAAAAAATCTGTCCAAATAACCCAAACCCGGTGTCCGACACCCGTAGGCCAGTGTCTGACGGCTCATCGTGGAAAAAAATTTGGTCAAATGTGTCATTTCTGGCGTCCGACGACTGGGACCCAGCGTCTGCCATGTATTGCTCGAGAAATTTTTGTATCCAATTTTGCCATTTTCGGCGACCGACGGCTCACTCCTGGCGTCCGACGGCTCATGTTGAAAAATCTCTGCCCGAAATTGCCATTTTCGGCGTCCGACACCCAAAACCAGGCATCCGCCATGTGTTGCTTGAGAAATTTTTCTGTCCGATTTTGCTATTTTTAGCGTCCGACGGCTTACTCTCAGCGTCTGACGGTTGGAACCCCAAAAATTTCTGCCCAAACTTGATAAAACCGACGTCTGCCACCTCCAACCCAGCATCCGACGGCTGAAGCACAAAAAATTTCTGCCCGAAATGAGCAAATCCGGCGTCCGACGGCTGGAACCTGGCATCCGACGGCTTGTCCAATTTTGCTTAGAATCATCCTTGTTCAAGACTCAATGCAAAAAAACTTACAAATTCCATCAAGAAAGTCTTCAAATAGTGCATACCATTTTGGGTGATCTGTTACGGCAGGTCGATCCCAAAATGAGTGCCTAGTGTTACGAACTTCCCTGAGCTTCTTCTCTCAAGCTTAGCATCCACTTCTAAGGAATTCATCAATCAAACCAAATCATCAAATCAAGTGGACACCATGAAACTCACAAAATTTATCAAGACAATAGGTACAAACATGCAAACACAAACTTCAACCAAACATAATATAAGAACATGCATACTATACAAACTTCAAAAAGAACTAAAAATTGAAATTACACTAATTTTTTTGGCTTTGTTTACACTGCGTTCCTGGAAAGCTTGAAAACCAGACGCCCAAGATCATGGGTCACAACTTCAACTTCGAAATTCACAATTCACATAACTCCTCAATGATGTACCATGCAAAACTCCCTCGCTAAGCGACCTTTCAGCGTATAGCTTAACGGGGTCTTGGCGGAGTAGCGTGGTACGCTCATCTTGTGAGTTTGTAGTGTTCTTGCTACATTCTCTATCATGCTCTAATTTCCTGCACCGAAGACAAAATCTGAATCTTTTCATTCTTTGGTAATAAGCCATCTTTGACGTTTCTCTCAAGTGCTTCAAGTAATTTATTTTACTGCGCTCAAGTCTTAAAGATTCTTTGGCTCTATGAAGAATGATTAGGGAAATATCGATTGGGATTTGTCGAGCAAGTAAGACTCTAAGTAAAAGAAAATATTTAATGCAAAACATCCTGTTCTTTAATCTCTGCAGGTAAAAGAGGACACAAACTCTAAAAACTAAAAATTATCTACTATATACACTAACATGCTCTCAAATTCTCAATTGCTTGCGGAGGAAGTAACAGCTTGTACCTCCGAATGCTACTCAACTTCGCCACCAAGGTAAATCTTACACCTTTGGCCATTCACCTTAAACAATTCTCCATCTCTTCCTTCCAAGTCAAGTGCTCCAAATGGGAAAACTTTCACAACCTTGAATGGACCGCTCTACTTGGACTTAAGTTTGCCCGGAAAGAGTCTCAAGCAAGAGTTATAAAGAAGAACTTGTTGTCCCTCTTTAAACTCTTTCTTTACAATATGGATGTCATGCCTCTTCTTTGAACTCTCTTTGTAGAGGCGCAGACTTTCAAATGCCATGTCTCTTATTTCATCCAACTCTTCTAGTTGGAGCACCCGTCGCTCACCAGCCTTTTTATAATCATAGTTAAGGGTCTTAATTGCCCAAAATACACTGTGTTCAAGTTCAACCGAAAGGTGACATGCCTTTCCGTAAACAAGCTTGTATGGTGACATACCAATAGCCAATAGGCATTCAAAATACCGTCCTATATGCCCACAAAACATCATCAAGTTTATTCGCCCAATCTTTTCTCGCTCCTCCCACTATTTTCTCAAGAATCTTCTTGAGTTCCCGATTTGAGAGTTCTACCTGACCACTTGTTTGAGGGTGATAGGGTGTAGCAACTTTGTGAGTCACCCCATACCGTTTCAATAAAACTTCAAATGGTCAGTTGCAAAAATGCGAACCTCCATCACTAATTATTGCTCTTGGTACGCCAAACCTCGAAAAGAGCTTTTTGATAAAGCAAATCACTACCTTAGCATCATTCATCGGTGAAGTCCAAGCCTCAACCCACTTAGACACGTAATCAATGCCTACCAAAATGTACTTGTTTCCATAGGAGGTTGGAAATGGTCCCATGAAATCCAAACCCCAAACATCAAAGAGTTTAACTTCAAGGATTCTAGATTGTGGCATCTCATCCCTCTTGGAAATATTCCCGGTTCTTTGACATCGATCACATTGAGCAACAAATGTCTGAGCATCTCTAAAAATATTAGGCCAATAAGACCCACATTCAAAGACTCTCGATGCCATTCTCGTTGCTCCATAGTGACCTGAATATGGGGTGTTATAACATTGTGCTAAGACATTTCCTACTTCATCATCGGTAATACACCGTCTAAGCACTCCATCATTGCACCGCTTGAATAGATAAGGATCATCCCAAATGTAGAATTGAGCATTCCATTGAAGTTTTTTCCATTGAGGATAGCTCAAATCATTTGGAATAATTCCTCCTACCAAGTAGTTGGCAATGTCAGCAAACCAAGGAACATCCATCTTGTTCAATGACATCAAAGTTTCATCCGGAAACTCTTCTTGAATTCATCCATGTGTCTCCATTCCATCACTCTTCTCAATGCGAGATAGATGATCTGCTACTACATTCTCCGATCCTTTCTTATCTTTGATGGACAAGTCAAATTCTTGTAGCACAAAATCCATCGCATAAGCCTAGGCTTAGCATCTTGTTTAGAAAACAAATACTTCAAGGCCGCATGGTCAGTGTAAATGATCACCTTCAATCTAAGCAAGTATGGACGAAATTTGTCACAAGCATAGACCACCGCCAACAACTCCTTCTTAGTTGTCGTGTAATTAAGTTGAGCACCCGCTAATACCCTGCTAGCATAGTAAATCACATGAAGATTCCCTTCCTTCTTTTGACCAAGCACACATCCTAAAGCAATGTCACTCGTATCACACATCAACTCAAATGGTAAATTCCAATCTGGAGATGAAATCACCAGAGCTGTGACAAGAGCTTTCTTCAACAAAGCAAATGCCTTAAGACAAGGCTCATCAAAGTTGAAAGGTACTTCCTTCACTAGCAAGTTAGTAAGCGGCTTTGCTATAAGAGAGAAATCTTTGATAAATCATCGGTAAAATCCCGCATGTCCAAGAAAAGCTCTCACTCCTCTAACTGAAATCGATGCGGCCATCTTTTCTATGGCTTCCATCTTTGCTCTATCAACTTCCATACCAACTTTGGATATCTTATATCCAAGAACAATGCCCTCATCTACCATGAAATGACATTTCTCCCAATTGAGAACAAGGTTCTTTTCTTTACATCTCTCCATAACTCTATCACGATTTTCCAAGCAATTATCAAATGAATCTCCAAACACTGAGAAATTTTCCATAAAGATCTCCATAATCCTTTTATTCATTCCCTAGAATATTGCTTCCATGCATCATTAGAATGTCGCTGGAGCACAACAAAGTCCAAACGGCATTCATCGATATGCAAAAATACCAAAAGGATAAGTGAAGGAAGTCTTCTCTTGATCCCTTGGGTAAATTGCAATTTGGTTATAACTGGAATATCCATCAAGGAAACAATAATGGGAATATTCAGCAATTCTCTCCAACATCTGATCAATGAATAGGAGCGGAAAATGATCTTTGTGTGTTGCATCGTTCAATTTCTGATAGTCAACACACACTTGCCATCCAGTCACTGTTCTCATGGAAATGAGCTCATCCTTTTTGCTAATTGCAACCATCATCCCCCCTTTCTTTGAGACACAATGTATTGGGCTCACCCACTCGCTATCTGATATCGGATAAATGATTCTTACCTCAAGGAGCTTAATCACCTCCTTCTTTACTACTTCTTTCATGTTTGGGTTCAACCTCCTTTGCCGGTCCACCCTTGACTTTGCTCTTCTATGTGGATATAATGCATAACTGTCTTAGGACTAATCTCTTTGATATCATATATTTGCCAAGCCATGGCATTAATCCGCTTGTTCATGATCTTAAGCACCTTATCCTCTTCCTCCTTTGAGAGTTTGTAGGAAATGATAATCGGTAATCTCCTTTCTTCTTTCAAGAAAGCATACCTCAAATGAGAGGGTAGCTCCTTCAAATCTAAAAGAGGAGCCTTGATTATAGAAGGTGGAGTCCGATATTTTAAATTAAGTTTCATCTCTTGCATGATGACTTTGTTATCAACTTCCTCCTCAAACTCTTCTAAATTCTCCTCTTCTTCCTCGGGAATTATATTATCATAAACATCCTCAATGCTTGAGAGGATCTCCTTCTCCACTTCACGGATACACTCATCCAAAACATCTATCTTCATGCATGTGCCTTCATCCAAAGGATGGCGCATGACCTTGGTCATTATGAATTCTACTTTCTCCTCTCCTGCCCAAAGTACCAATTTACCATCGTGAACATCTACCAAAGCACGCGCAGTGTTGAGAAAAGGTCTTCCAAGTATTAGAGGACAACTCTTATCCTCGACAAAATCTAGCACCACAAAGTCCACCGGAAAGATGAATTTATCAATCTTCACAAGGACATTCTCAACAACACCAAACGGCTTCTTAATGGTTAGATCGGCCAATTGGAGAAGCATCGATGTATTCTTCACCTCGCACAAACTTAGTTTCTTGAATGTAGAAAGAGGCATCAAATTAATGCTTGCCCCCAAATCACATAGGCACTTAGGAAACTCAATAGCACCGATAAAGTAAGGGATAGTAAAAATCCTCGGGTCTTGCAACTTCGTCGGGAGATCCTTTGAGATGAGAGAGCTATACTTAGCAGTGAGTGCAACCATCTCTCCACCGTCCCACTTTCGCTTTTTTGTGATGAGTTCCTTCAAAAATTTGGTATAGTGCGAAACTTGATCAAGCATCTCTAAGAAAGAGACGCTGATTTGGATGTTCTTCATTTTTGACATAAATCGAAGAAACTTATCGTCCATCCCATTCTTCCTCTTAACCCTTTGAGGATAGGGTAGAGGAGGAACATATGGTGGTGGTGACACGTACACTTCTTCTTCCACAACTGCTTCTTCATGTAGCACTTTCTCTCTCGACACTTCTTTTTCTTCCTTATCTTTGTCAAGAGTCACCACTTCACTCTCATTAGCCTTCTCATTCACTTCTTGAGAAGCTAAATCATTTCCACTTCTCAAGGAAATTCCATTCACATTTCCTCGAGGATTCATTTCCGTTGAACTAGGAAGAGAACCGGATTGTTGGTAGGAACTTGCTTTTGCTATTTCTCCAAGTTGCACTTCCATGTTATGCATAGCAGTAGCTTGTCCTTTAAGAATTTGCTCCAAGTTGTTTTGCCTTGATCCTTGCTGATTTATAGCATTTAGGATCTGTCCTTATTGGCAAACAACTCCACCAACTTCTTGCATAAACTTATCCATTTTCTCAAACTTCTCTTCTATAGCTCCCATTCGATCTGTCAAGTAAGCACGTGGTTGAAAACCAGGTGGTGCTCCTTGCGGTACACGTAGGGGAAGTCCTTTGTCAGGAATAAGTGACATATTATCCGCATTATTTCCTCCTTTCCATGAAAAGTTGGGATGATTCCTCCATCCGAGATTATAGGTGGAAGAATACAGGTTATTTCCTATCCTATTTGCTCCTTGGCTTTGGCCATTCACATAATGTGCTTGCTCCTTGGGTGGATTCATCATTGCACATTGATCCATCTCATGGCCAACATTGCCACAAATCTCACAAGTTGTTGACGTTTCAACCGTGTTGACTTTACTTGTGCTCATTTCATTCATTCTCTTTGTCAACAAATTGAGCTTGTACACTATCATCATAACCAAGTTTGATTATTCCTTTTTGATCTCTAACTGATTGCTTTCCTCTGTCCTTTTGCCTTAAATGGTTTGTAATTGACAATTCTTCAAGGACATAGTAGGCTTCATCCTTGTCCTTCCTCAAGAAGTTTCCATTAGAAGCTGAATCTACCATCCCCATTGTAGTTGGTTTAAGACCATAATAAAAGGTTTGGAGTAAAGACTCCTCCGACAAACAATAGTGTGGACAACTCCTTTGTAATTTCTTGAACCGATCCCAAGCTTCACTCAAAGACTCATTCTCGAATTGTTGGAAGTTATTAATCTCCTTAACGAGTTGCTTAGTCTTTGAGAAGGGGAAATACTTCTCTAGGAATGCATCCGCTAACTCATCCCAAGTAGCAATTGGTGTTTTTACCAACTGCTTATACCACAACTTTGCCTTGTCCCTCAAAGTAAATGGAAATAATCTTAGCTTCTTAGCATCCTCTGAAAATCCATTATACTTGAAGGTATCAGCTAATTCCAAGAAATCTAAAATATGTTCATTTGGATCCTCACTCGGCAAACCAAAGAATTGGATCGAGTTTTGGAGCATTTGAATCACAGCCGGCTTGATCTCAAAATTGTTGGCTTGTATAAGTGGGTTCTGAACTCCCGATCTTACCCCTTTCGAAGTAGGCTTAGAATAATCCATCAAAGATCATCGTGGAGCTCCGTCCTCTAAGTTATCTCTTGGTGCCTCATCCCTTTGTTGAGCCGGATTCTCCATCCTTTCCTTAGCTCTTCTTTCTGGTTGTAACAACCTCTATATCCTAGCTATGTCTGCATCAACAAACAAAGGAGGAGTGGTTATGGATCGAGTTAAGGGCATGCAAATACTCGTTATACCCAAGCAGCATAATGTAAAATAAGAAAAATAATGTACTAATCCAAGTTTTCAAGCTAAACTCAACGTCTATTCTTCAAATCCCCGGCAACGGCGCCAATTGACGAGAAGGATTTTTGCGTATCTCCTTCCTTGTAATAAAGATAAGTACGGGAATATCATCCCACAAAGACTTGGTTATAGGCCGCTAACTTGACTTGACTACTAGTTTAGGACTATGGCTTGGATATTGGTGATAACGGTTCTTAACTCTAAGTGTAACTAAATGACACCTAACTACAAGAGACACTAACAATTTTCAAAACACAATATAACACTTCAATCAAAAGCACATGTCACAATTTAAGCACTTTAATCAAAGGCACAAGTCACGATTACGAATTATAACAATTCTAACAAATTAAGCAAAGTGGGCTTGGTACTTATAACAATCCAAATAACATAATGATACAAGGGGGCTACAAAGTTTAATTGCGATCCGAGTTTTCTTAGGCAACATATTCATGCTCTCGCCTCCAAAAACTCATTTAGACCTATCAATTACCAATTATATGCATAACCCCTTGGATGACTAATTTCTCATGAGATCTCTCATCAAAAGATCATTAATCATCTAATCAATCAATCATTCAATCTCAATTCCTCTCAGACATTTAAATCAAACATAATCATGATTATGGTGATCAAGCAAAACCAAGCATTAAGGTTATTAATTAGAACACAATAATAAGCATTATATCTCCCCCCTTAGATCATTAGCTACTTAGAAATCATATAAGCACCAATCCCACAAAATTACTACTCACACATAGCTAATAACAAACTAAACATTTTATTTAACATAAGTAAAACAAGCATGAAAATAATGAAAGAGTTAAGAGGAGAGAAAACTCAAGAAGTGTTCTTCAAGTTCTTCTTTCTTTAAAAGCTCTCAAGCAAATCTTCAAGTTTTTACAATTATGAAAGATGAGTGGAATTGAAAGTTAAAGTTGAGTTTAATCTAATTAACTCCTTGCAAATATCTAACTTGTTTCTAGTCTTCTCAAGTCTCTTCCTTCTTCCTCAAGTAGCAGCCACGGAATTTGGGCCAAGGCACTCATCTTGGGCCCAAATTTTGCCTCCAAGTTCGGCCCACTCGGGTAGAAAATCGCCAGATTCAGACTCCGACTTTGAACACATTTTTTGACCCTCTTAGACTTCGAAATGGACGAAGACCCTCAAAGACGAAGTTGTAGCCTCGGATGTCTTCTTTCCAACGCCACCTCAATTGCCTCCATTGGACACCGTATGCGAAGGTTATCAACGTTTTAGTCACCAGAGGTCAATCCCCGTCAAAAGCCCATAGCCCATAGTTGTTTGTCCTTCTTTCCCGGCAGGCCCTATTGCATTCGATGTAGCATGGCACATCCAAAACCTCCATTTAGCACTCCAAAACCTACGAAACCAAGGAAAACACAATAAAACTCAAAAGACGTCACAAAAATGGACAATGCACGATATTCACACTAATACCATGCATTTCCAACACTAACAAAAGAAACAAAGGTAAAAAGACTCTAAAAACACATACAAAAGATGAGTGTTTTCACACTAATCAAGCCACTCCCACCAACGATCGCATGTCGGAGGAATCTGTTAAGACAATTGGTGGAGCAGCTGGTGAGCGAGTAGCCAGACGACCAGTCGTCTAGTATGAGAGCTGTAGACTTATACCAGTCAGCAACTAAAATGCGTGTCATGCGATGGTTGGCTATCAAAAAGGTCTTGCCACGTCGGCAAGGCGGGAATTGTAAAAGTAGTTAGGAGTCGGTTGAAATTATGGAAAGAGTAGGAAAGAGTAGCAGTACTTCGATTGTAATTGTATTCCAGTACATTTCTATACTTTACTTTTCTAATAAAGTTTCCCCCCCCCTTTCTCTCTCTTTCTTCCTCTCTCCTTTTCTCTCTCACCCACGGTGTCTCCCCACGAGTATAACAAAAAGGCTCCTTCTTCTTCCCAGATTGCTCGACCAAAGCCTTGGAATTTACATTCGAAGACAAGGTGTTCGACGAAATTCCTGCATCCCAGGTATTCGATGAATTGCTCAACCCAACTCTCGGTCCAATTCCACTCAAACTCCTTCCACCACTATAAGTCCTCTACCCCGCATTCACAGCAGCTTCATAGAGTTGAGCCTTAACAATGGCATCCCCCAATCTCATGGGAGCATTGGCTCTAACACATGGCTTAATTTGATCAGATAACCCACCAATAAAAGAATGCATATAATACATCTCTGACAGAGTAAGGTTCTCTCTCAACATTAGTCCACAGAGTTCTTTAAACTTCTCATATATTCCTTTATGTTTCCACTCTGCTTCAAATGATTAAACTCTCCAACTATGCCTCCCGAATCTCGAGTACCAAACCTTTGACAAAGATCATCAGTGAATCTCTTCCAACTAATCACTCCTCCTTGTAACATCTAACTATCAAACTAGACCTCAACGATGTCATCCAAGTGTATACTCGACATCTCTACCCATTTTGCTGTCTCGATCTTATACACAGAAAAGTACTTTTCACACCTTCTTAACCATCCCCTAGGGTTCTGAGAAGATAAGATAGGAAATTCTAACCTCGGATTAGGGTTCCCTTCTTGACAGATGTGCGGTCCAGGTACAACCTCAATCGCCATTGAAGCCATGACCTCTACTGCCCCTGCAGTCACTGTTGAACCCACTGGTGTCAGTTCAAGTAAATGCCTACTATCCGCTTCCTTCTTCAAGATTTCAAGAATCTCATCCAATCTTGCATTCGTCTTCTATTTGCCTATCTCGATCTTTTTCTCTAAACGAGATTCAAGATCATTAACCCTATCTTCTATGTGTCTCCATGGTTCAAGCTCTGATACCAATTTGTGAAGACTCGTTCTTGATTAGTGAAAGAATGGAGGTGAGAGAGAAAAGGAGAGAGGAAGAAAGAGAGAGAAAGGGGGGAAACTTTATTAGAAAAGTGTAGAAATGTACTGGAATACAATTACAATCGAAGTACTGGTATTTATGTGTAATTTGCTACTCTTTCCTGCTCATTCTATGGTTACAACCGACTCCTAACTACTTTTACAATTCCTGCCTTGCTGACGTGGCAAGACCTTCTTGGTAGCCAACCATCGCATGACACGCATTTTAGTTGCTGACTGGTATAAGTCTTCAGCTCTCATACTAGACGACTGGCTGTCTGGCTACTTGCTCACCAGCTGCTCGACCAATTGTCTTAACAGAACAAGACAACTTGGGAATTTCTTTGAACACTATCGTTAACCTTTTTCTTTTTTGATATTTTTCCTCTTTTATTTTTAAAAAATAGAATATTCGAATCGCTATGAGTGGTCAACCTAGGGTTTTTATATGCAACTTTTTTACATTAAGATGGGCCAGAAATAGAAAGTCGCAACCTTGGATGCCGATGCGCTGGCCGTTGGTGAAGGGGATGCCTCCGTAGTAAGAGATCTATCGGCGTTGGATAAGGTAGAAATAACTACCGATGTGCCTAAAGAGGAACCAAAATTGTCTTTTATGGCTGTCAGTGAACCAATACTGAAGATTGATGGTGGTGGAGGTGTTATAGCTGATGAGAAGGAACCAGCTCTAGCGACTATGTTAGTCCTGGCGGTCAAAGCTACCGGTGAAGGAGGAGGTAGTAATTCTGAAGTCATTGGACAGAATATATCGAGAGTAATCCTGATGCGAAGGGATTGCCTCTAGTGGGTGTGGAAGTGCCAAAGGTGAAAGTCGTCGAGGAAGGCACTGGACCTGAGGAGAAGGGATCACCGCCACCGTCAGGGCCGACTAGCTAAGCCATCTCTACGACTCCATCTTTGACAAATTTGACCTCAACCATAGCAGTATGTTGACCTCGCCGAGTTAAAGGGATGTAAAATGAAGAACATTTTGCTTGATTTTTGGATTTGAATACTTGGTGTTCATCGTGTTCTAAGGTTGAAAAAGATAGGCTTTTTTAAAAAAAAAATTAGGGGTATTTTGGTCTTTTCCATGACAAAAAGTCAAAAAATAAAAGGTGATGTCATCTGGGACCTTTGACCAATATTTTGTTATAGATCATAGATCTTAGATCACATTTTGATAAGGCAGGGACCTTATAACAAAAAAGGCATGAGTCAGAGATTTGAGAGTAATTTATGTTTTAAATTTCAATTTCAATTGAGACGATTTATGTTGTTGTACTAAGCTAAGACATGGATATATAGGTATTTTTTTTTCACTAAAGATATCGAGTTTAGCAAGTGGGGCCACATCAAGCCAATATTCTCATAGTTTTCAATACTGTTCCAGAGGTCATGCCGGTTTTGTCCAAAATTCGATAATACCGGTATTACCGGTTGAACCAGTGATAAAACCAAAAAACAATTGACATAGTTTTACCATATATATACATATAAAAAACCTAATAACATCAAAGTTCATTCCAAATAACCTCAAAATTTATTCCGAATAAAATCAATATATCCAAAAAAACATAAATACATGTGTTATTAAGTCGTTATTCAAACCAAAATTATATTTTTCCAACCAAAATTACTTAAATACATTTGTACATAAGTTTTTTTCAATTACATAATAACATCAAATTACATAATTCAAACAATATAAATGGTTCAAATATTTTTTTAAAAAACAATTCCTAAAATTTTTTATAAAAAATGTTATAAAATTATTAAAATAAATAAAATATCTAAAATGCTAACCCGAGTGTAATAAAATAATTTTCTAACATTAAATTAAATGTTTCTTAATATTTTTCTAATAAATTAAATTATTCTTTAATATTCCTAATTTACATATTAAATATATTTAATGAGAATAAATAATCAATAAGTTAGTGAGGTAGAATG
>SOPF01023441.1:15615-35248 GCA_012979155.1 Hypericum perforatum
ATATATTTAATGAGAATAAATAATCAATAAGTTAGTGAGGTAGAATGGTGAAATTCTCTCTCTCTCTCCACCCCTCACCCAGATTTGATTCTCACCTCCACCGTTTTCAAAATATTACAAAAAAAAATTTTAAAAAGCTGATTTTTGGTCCAACCGAAAATATCTGGTACAACTATAATTTCGTACCAACCGGTTGGACCAAAAATTCTCCGATTGAACCAAAACTCAATCGTACTTATAATTACATATAAATATTCACTCCAAAATGCGTTCAACCAGTATAACCGCGAAATTGAAAACTGTGAATATTCTTGGCTTGACAACATGATTTAGTTTTTGTCTAAACAAGACGAGGGTTAACGACGGACAAAATAATTTTTCGATCCTAGAGATAATTTTGCCATACACCATAGACTTGGGAATAATTTCACAAATTAAAACAAAGTGCTTCCAATTACAATTCACGAACTTGTATCAAATGATCGCATTAATCACATTGGGATCTCAATTTCGCAAAACTTGGAAGTTAAGAAACAACGTGTTTCCAAGTCAACTAAATCGAAAATAAGTTGACCAGAATCGAGCGGCAACTAAAAACTTCTTCAGTACAAGTTTTAAAACATCATCTCCTTGGTCTTAAAGGGAACATGTTAACATAACTAAGGCTGGCTGTCGGTTCCAATCAATCATTTGCAACTAATCGTTTTCAACAAGCACCTGCAAAATGAGAGGTTATCCATGATGATGGAGGTCGCCATGGATGTTAAATACACATTACAGCGAGTAATCTGCAACAACCCCATTCTCGTTGCTCGTGGGTGACGGACTGCTACCTTCTGGACATGCAACTTTGGGTACAAGAGAGTGAATGAGCACACCTTTTTGGCATAAATCACTGTGCTCGACGAGATATTTGATGCATGAGTTTACAATCGACGTAGTCGGTGAATCATCAGGAGAATAAGATGATGAGTCTTGCTTAAGCGAGGACAGACCGGACGCAAATGAAGCTACTTGGTGATAACTAGCAACTTTAGCCCTTGCTGCAAAAAAACATGAAGGCAGGTAACTGTAGCAGTTACTCATAATACAAAAAATCCATACATGGTATTGTGGCTTCACCTTTTACCATGACATAGCTTGCTGCGACAATAGTGTATGTCCACGGATCGAAACAATTGTTCAACCTAGATAAATCTTAAGTAATTTCATACAAGACCAAAGGAAAACAGTTGCGTGCAAACTATTTCTAATCGGAGAAGTTGATAGCGTGGAACACACACAAAACCTTATAGGAATCATATTCCTGCATCAAGAAGCGCTGAAATCATTGCGTGCCACAGCATTCCAGCCATTGGTTATGGAAAACTTGATGTTTACGCGGTGATAACTTGAGATGTGTTGACATTTGATAGGAAGTCACTTGGCACCAACTTTTGGTACCATTTAAACAAATATACTTGTGTAATCATGTTCACAAGCTCACACATACATCTTTTGAGTTTGGGTTACCTTTTTCTTCGAAAGTTTCACTTGGCAAAGATAATTGAGGCTGGACATTGTGTTGTAGATAGGCAGTGACATCACGAAGCAGGTTTGAAGATGAACACTGAAGAGCTTTTTTCAATTGGCTTAGGGAAACTTGACAGCCATGTGTCTCATTTAAGTTGCCTGAAAAAGGAAATATAGTTAACCTTCAATCTTTACAAGGAATTACATACTAATGCATCGTTAGAACCATCAGTGATGACATCAACAAAAAAATGCAAATTCCTATAGCAGAAGATCTTTCTACAAATATACATTCACGTTGACAACTGTACTTTCCACTGACTTTTGGATTGTTAATAGAGTTCTTTTCCAAAATTTAGCAGTCATGAGAAGAACAAGTGGCTTCTATCAGTTTTCCTCCCAAAAAGATCTTGCAAGGCATGTCAACTGTTCAAGTGCCTGAATGGGCCAAGTATTAGATTTTATCTCTAGGTGCACATACAACAAAATCAAGTCCCAAACATGGTCACATTTAATGGATGTATATCAAAAAAACAGTTTCATCTTTACACAATTTGATTACATCAGATTTCCTGATTCAATAGAATCACTTAAAAGACCAAATTCCCTTGGTGCATGCAATGAATGCATACCTGATTTTATTGTAGTGTAAGCAAACTTCGCTGCACTCAACTCTGCTGCTTTCTTGCTTCTAGATTCTTCCCCAATAAATGTCCTATTATTTATTTCCACCCTGGAAATAAACATTGCCATGTGTACTTGACCATAAGAGCTCGTACTGTATGTTGGCAAACCATAGCCTTCTTTCTGGGCCAACTCTTGCAAACGGTTTTTATAGCTTAAGTCATCCTAAGACAAAGTAAACACAAAAAGACATTCTGAGAATCTTAATAGGAAGTTTTTCTCATAAACATTAATGACTTGTGTAAATAAGAAATAAATCTTTACCTCTTTAAACCCATCAAATGGTAAGGACATCAAAGCAGCTTTAGCCGCAGCAGATTCTGCCTCTTTTACATTAGAGAAAAGGTATGGGCTTTCATAAGTTTTTCCATTAAGCGTGACCTTGCACTTGAAGCGACTACAATGTGGAGGACCAACACGTTCACAAGAATAGACCGGTAAAGTAAGATGGTTCTTCTGAGCATACATTTGCAAATGATTTTTGCTCACAAGAGCCACTTCTATAAACAGGTGGAAAATTCGCATTAATATATGAGATAACTTCAAATTTACATAGCACATTTATATGGCAATATAAGTTTGTCTAAGCACTGAGGACCAATGCCTAAATTTTACCAAATTGAGTGTGTCATCTATTAGGCAAAGCTCAATCAATCTAATTAGATATAGTGTATCTATCAGATGCTAAAGTAACATATGCAATAAATTCAAGATGACATGGAATATTAATTGAAAATATAAGTTTGCTCAAGCATCAAAGACCACCACTGCCTAAGTTTCACCAAATTGAGTGCATCATCCATCATCCAACGGGCACAAGCTCAATCGATCCAATTAGATATAGCACACGAAACAGATGTTAAGCTAACAATTTATGGAACAACTTCAAATAAGCAATATGCAATATCACAAAGACTGTTACTTTCAATTACCAAGCAAACGAAGATATTTTAATTTAAGATATATCAAAGAGGAAGTATACCAGATTTGGCCCTCAAAAGGTCATCAAGAAAAAAATGCAACTAGTAAGCAAGAAAAAATGCAGAAAAAACTCTTGAAATGAATCAATTCTCACCTTTATAAAGGTCATCGTTCTTGGGGATGTCAGCAGCCGCAAAACCGCTATTCTTCTGGATTTGAACGACTTTATTCACTTCTGCTATGGACATCCCTCCACCTGAAATGACCTCCATTTGATACAGACATTCTAACAAAAGTGCATGAAACGTCCAACGATACAGCTCAGTTCAAAGAAAGAATATAAAAAAGCCTCCAATTTGGCAAGCATATCAGCATCTAACAAATTATGAGACATACAACAATACAGATCAGTTCACTTAAATAATGTACTCACAAGGCATGACAACCTCAAATGGTAATATTTCACAATCATAATGAACAATCAGAAACAAAAAAAAAAGGAGTTGGCAGCTTCTCACTTTGAAGTATGTCGTTGTTGCTGGACTGGTCCAACACATCTCCAGCTGAAGAACCTAAACAAAAGAACCACACAATACCACCCAAATTAAGACCTCTATTATGCCTTACTCTCTTTACATTAAGCACATTACATCAGAACCCCGAAAAGAGCCATTTATTTCCAAGATACTTACAGGTACCAAAGTTCGACATAAAAACTATGAACACCTACACAAGGACCAACTATAATGTCCTGGTGTAAGATGCTTGAATTCTGTTGAGCAAAGTCCCTATTGAACCAATGTGAGTAGGGACTTGGAGAGTCGATCTTAATAGGGTCCAGCAATACACAAGACGATAGAAACAAGAAATTTCACAAAAGAAGTCCCCTAGCAAAAGATGATAATACAAAATATAAAAACCCCTTGCAAAGAGAAATTTTTTTCTTTGAGAAATTGAAGGCATTGTCACATTCCCTCCTCTTTCACACCCAACAAGGAAACGGAAACGGACCAAGAAACTTTACTGACCGGGCAGGGGGTAGAGAGAGAGGGCAGAGAAGTGCATGAAGGCAAGCTGTGCGGCTTCGTTTTGGGCTTGCTTGGAGGACCTAGCCTCGTTCCGGGACTCGAACGACTGGCCGTTGACGGTGACTGTTGAGTGGAACCTTGGCATGTGGTCGGGTACTCCGGCGACTCTCGCCGTCGCATATTCCGGAAGCGACCACCCTTTTTTCTGACACAGTTCTTGTAGCTTCGTCTTGTTCATTGCCATCGCTCCTTTTTTCTCTCTCTCTCTCCCTCTATTATTTTTGGGGAAGAAGGGGGCCGCGTTGTTTCCGGGGTTGAGGTGGTCCAGCAAGTACTATTTAGTGGAGTACGAAAAAAGCAAGTCCTATTTCAGAAAAGTAAAAGTACAACAACAAAAAAAATATTTTACAATTAAGGAACAAACCTTCTTTTGACATGTTTTTTTGGGGACGTGATTCGGTCCTGGACTCCTTGTCCAGGACGCGTGCTGGACTTTTTAAAAAGGGAAAAGGGAAGGGAATTTCAAGTGGTTTTTCAATGAAGATCAAATGGTTTTGAAAAAAACCACTTGATCTTCATGAAAAAACCACTCGAAAATAAGTGGTGCGTGCTGGACTTTTTAAAAAGGGAAGAGGGAAGGGAATTTTAAGTGGTTTTTCAATGAAGATCAAATGGTTTTGAAAAAAACCACTTGATTTTCATGAAAAAACTACTCGAAAACAAGTGGTCGACCACTTGAACATACTGGCAAAACCACTTGAACGTACTGGCAAAACCATTTGAACATATTAAAAAACCAGTTGAACTTAATAAAAAAAACACTTGAACTTAATAAGAAAACCAGTTGAACTTAATAAAAAAACTACTTGAACTTGATGAGAAAACCACTTGAACATACTAAGAAAACTAGTTAAACTTAATAAAAAAATCACTTGAACTTAATAAGAAAACCACTTGAACATACTGACAAAACCACTTGAACATACTAAGAAAACGAGTTGAACTTAATAAAAAAACCACTTGAACATAATAAAAAAACTACTTGAATATACTAAGAAAACCAGTTGAACTTAATAAAAAAACCACTTGAACATATCAATAATTAATTATCGACCATTAATTATCGACAATTACTTATCGACCATTAAATTCAGGTGGTTTTTTCAATATGTTCAAGTGGTTTTCTTATTAAGTTCAAGTGGTTTTTTTATTAAGTTCAAGTGGTTTTTCTATGAAGATCAAGTGGTTTTTGAAAAACCACTTGATCTTCAGAGAAAAACCACTCGAACCACCGACCTCCCTCTTTCCTTTTTCAGCACGCGCATTCTTTTAAGTTGTCCAGGATGGTCCTGGACTCATTTTAATGTCCAGGACCGAATCCAACCCCGTTTTTTTGGGTAATGGTGCGAAGAATGCAAATCAATTGGACTCGTCGAGAAGTGAGTTGGACTGTTTGGGAAAGAAGAAGAGGCAATTAATGTCGAAAGTAAAGAATTGGTGGGAGAGTTCAACTGTTTGTTTTGTCTTTTGGGGCGGCGTGTGTTCTCTGTTTTTGTTAAGTAAATTAATTGTCAAAACTTCCAAAATAAAAAGCAATTAACAGAAGGTACATACCCGAGTGGATTTGGAAGGGAGTAGTTATTAATCCCCATATGGGAACTAAATGAAGGAGAGTTAATAAAAAAGGATGATTTGGTCAAATTCTATTGATATCTTTCTCTCTCCATAATCTCCGAAACTACTATCCTATTTTGAATTAATTGATTTATCTCTCTAATTAATTAACCTCCCACCCAATTAGCATAACCTCCCACCTAATTAGCAATTTATTTCTCCCATTAATTAACCTGCCACAAAAATCCTAATTAGTAGCCGTCATTATTCTAATCACTAAACTATTCTTTCTATGTTTTCTCATTTATTGGTTTATTGATTTATTGGTTTACTGGTTTAAAAATTTTCTGGTTTACTGTTTATTGCTTTATTGATTTAATGGTTTATTGGTTTACTGATTTATTCGTTTATTGGTTTACTGGTTTAATGATTTGATGGTTTACTGGTTTATTGGTTTATTGGTTTATTGATTCATTTTTTATTTGTTTATTGATTTACTGATTTACTGGTTTATTGATTTACTGGTGTATTGGTTTACTGGTTTTCTGGTTTTCTAATTTACTAGTTTATTGGTTTATTAGTTTATTGATTTACTGATTTACTGGTTTATTGGTTTACTGGTTTAATGATTTGCTGGTTTACTGATTTATTGATTTACGAAAGTGGACAGTCAATGAGCGAACGACGACGATGAATACGAAGGGGAGGAATGCGAACAGCAACGACAATGAATGCGAAGGGGAGGAATACAAACGGCGACCAAAGAGGGCGTTCGACGATGATGAACACGAAGGGGAGGAATACGAACGGCGACGGTCAATGGGTGTGGCTATCAGAATACGGACGGCGACGGCGACGTTCTGCGGTGACGATCAGGTTAGGGTTGGGAGTATTTCTCCCATTAATTAACCTGCCACAAAAATCCTAATTAGTAGCCGTCATTATTCTAATCACTAAACTATTCTTTCTATGTTTTCTCATTTACTTGTTTATTGGTTTATTGATTTATTGGTTTACTAGTTTAATAATTTTCTGGTTTACTGTTTATTGCTTTATTGATTTATTGATTTACTGGTTTATTGGTTTACTGATTTATTCGTTTATTGGTTTACTGGTTTAATGATTTGATGGTTTACTGATTTTCTAATTTACTAGTTTATTAGTTTATTGGTTTATTGATTTACTGATTTACTGGTTTATTGGTTTGCTGGTTTACCGATTTATTCATTTTTTATTTGTTTATTGATTTACTGATTTACTGGTTTATTGATTTACTGGTGTATTGGTTTATTGGTTTTCTGGTTTTCTAATTTACTAGTTTATTAGTTTATTGGTTTATTGATTTACTGATTTACTGGTTTATTGGTTTGCTGGTTTACCGATTTATTGATTTACGAAAGTGGACAGTCAATGGGCGAACGACGACGATGAATACGAAGGGGAGGAATGCGAACATCAACGACGATGAATGCGAAGGGGAGAAATATAAACGGCGACCAAAGAGGGCGTTCGACGATGATGAACGCAAAGGGGAGGAATACGAATGGCGACGGTCAATGGGTGTGGATATCAGAATACGAATGGCGACGGCGACGTTCTGCAGTAACGATCAGGTTAGGGTTGGGAGTGGATATCAGAGGTGGAGGCCGGAAGAGCTCGTTCGGCATGTTCGTATTTTTGTTTTCTTCTTTGTTTCTCTCTCCAGAATTAGGGATTTTGCTTTTTGAGGAAGGAATACAAAAGATTTTGTAAATGGAAGAAGAATTGTGAAGGATGGAGTGGGTTTAAATTAGAGGGTTTAAATTTTAACTTTTTCTAAAAAAATGGGATATTTAATGATGATTATGCTAAAAAAGAGGAAAGTCATTAAGTGCTGAATTTTTAAGTTCGATTAATAGGTCAAAAATGTCTTTGAGCTATTCACCATTAGATCAGAATATTTTTAAAAAGATTCTACTTCTTTAGTCCCCATAGAATCCAATTTCACTATGTACGGATTGCGTTGAGAGTTGAAGGTTGCGTTGGAGATGAGGAGTTTTTTTTTTGGAAGGAGATGAGGAGTTTGGGTTAAGGAAGAATCAAAACAACCGTGAAATAGAGTTTAATAAATTGAGATAACACGGTTATGTTTTTTCTTTACTATTCATGTATTTTAATTTGAATCGTTATAATTTGAAAAGTAACAAAAAATATCCACATTTTGTTTACGCTCCACTGAAAAAAATTAGGATGGAAGTTTTTAAATTTCGTCACATGTTTGCGAGGGTTAGTGGACTGAGATTTCTTTAAACAAGTTATGATCAAACTTGATTTTCTCGTCATTTCGATCCACCTCTTACAGCATACTAGCATACTGGACAATGCGATGGTCTAATCCTTTTAGAGGGACAAGACAAAAAATCCCATTATCCTTTCCTTCTTCTTTTTTAGTTTATCTATGATGCATTGACTCATTTTATATCAATCAGTCGGAATTGCTTGGCCAAATCCACCGATATGCACTTAACAGATACTTGGGATTTTTTTTTAAATGGTATTACTATTCAAAAAAATTATCAAAATAGTACGCAAAATTCAAAAAAGGAGTCCACAGTGGATCACTCGACCAAAACTTTTTTTCCCGTCTATACACCAGTACAAGGATTTTTTTTCTTGTATCGATAGACTGGTATTACTATTGAAAGAATGTGTAGTGATATTCTATATTCAAAAATCAAAAAACGAGTAAAATACTCGTGCTTTGCTCTAATACATTGGTTTTTTACCCATGTTTTGATTTTATTAATGTAGATATCAAAAAGTTATGCAGATTCAAAAAATAATTTTGAATCGGACATCCAAGTACCAAGATATTGCTCTTCAAAATTTTTTTTATAGAATCTCTCAATTTGAATTTTTTGATTTTGTATTAATTTGAAAACAATAAAAAAATAAATATGCACGAAAAAAAATCATCTTTTGTTAATTTTTATAAAATAAAATTGACTTTTTTTTGAACTTTTTAAACAATACAAAAAAAGAAAAAAAAACTCTCTCTTAATCAAAACCTGGTTTTTTTATTTTTGTATTTTTTATAAAGTTTAAAAAGTTTACACGGGAAAAAAAATCCGTGTACTAGTTAGTATACACGAAGAAAAAAGAACTCGTGTTTTGATTGGATGATCCACCGTGGACACCTTTTTTAAAATTTTTAAGTTTTGGGGTATTATTTTGACAATTGTTTTTGAATAGTAACACCATTTTGAAAAAAAAAACCCAATATTTGCACACCATTAACACATACACTCTTTGCTCATAGTATAAAGTTGAGATTTGAAATTGTCAAATCGCGACAACAGTTCAAATTTCTTAGATGATTATATTAGTATGAATTTCATTTTATCAACCCAAACCGCAGAACCCGAAAGTGAACCCAACAGCCAACACCCATTTCGTCATCATTACAAGAAGTTGAACCAATTTTTTTGAGTACCTAAATTATGTCAATTTTGCCAAAACCAGAACTAGATAAATAAATAATATCAAACTCTACGTGAACATAAAAAAAGGTTTTGAAGCACAACAAAGACAATGGCATTGCATCAGGACTCGATCAAAAGGTACAACATAATTGGTACAGATGATGCCTACAGAGGGATGAACAAAATAGAGAAGCAAAATACAAGAATATTGAAATTTTGAAAAAAAAGGAAAATTCAGGGCAACTTGGGCACCCTTTATGCCTACAATCAAGGCAATCCACCACCAACCAACCAAAGTTATTCATGTTTACTCTATCTATTGATTACTATTGATAGGGACTCCGGAGCTGGCAACATGTGCACGGCTGCTCACTTGGCACTGGCGAGCTCAGTGCGGAGTTGCTTGGCTGCAGCAACCATGTTGCTGAGAGCTGGCTTCACCTCGGGATACTTGCGGGTCTTGAGGCCGCAGTCGGGGTTCACCCACAAGATGTTGGTGTCAAGGACCGCAAGCATTTTGTTGATTCTGTCCGCAATCTCCTCAGTGGACGGTATTCTTGGGGAGTGGATGTCGTATACACCAGGGCCGATTCCAGCACCGTACTTGACTCCCTCGCGGAACACAGACAGGAGCTTCTCGTCAGATCGGGAGTTCTCAATGGTGATCACATCAGCATCCATGTCAATGATAGAGTGGATAATGTCATTGAAGTTGGAGTAGCACATGTGAGTGTGGATCTGTAAGAAATGCGGCAGCCAGCCAAGTAAGGTCAGGTTCAGACAATTGTTTGAATGGAGTTGAAACAGAAGGAAGACAATACCTGAGTGGTGTCCTGAACGCCAACGTTGGTGATTCGGAAGGAGTGAACAGCCCAGTCCAAGTAGAAAGCGTGCTCGGACTTCCTAAGAGGCAAACCCTCTCTCAACGCAGCCTCGTCAATTTGGATGACATTGATGCCAGCCTTCTCAAGATCCTCCACTTCATCCTTGATGGCCAATGCTATTTGGTAGCAGGTTTCAAACCTGGAAATTAGGGTAAGATGATAAGTTAGAATAGAAGTGCGATAGAATAGACAAAGTAATATATCTCGTCTTGCGTGAGGAGAGTTGCTTGATTTCTTTACCTGGGTTGGTCGTTTCTAACAAAGGACCAGTTGAGAATAGTGACAGGCCCCGTAAGCATTCCCTTCATTGGGCGGGACGTCATGCTTTGAGCCATGGAGGACCAGAAGACGGTCATTGCCTTGGGGCGGCTGACATCACCGTAGATGATTGGTGGTTTGACACAGCGAGAACCATAAGATTGCACCCATCCATTGGCGGTGAAGGCAAAGCCAGACAATTGCTCACCAAAGTATTCAACCATATCGTTTCTCTGCAAAACATTGTTTACCATGTATTATTAGAAGGGAGCAGTGCTTTTTACAGCATTTTTCGGCAGCTATTTTGAAACCTGTAATATACACAGTTCACTATACTCACCTCAGGCTCTCCGTGAACCAAGACATCGATATCAAGCTCCTCTTGGAGTTTGACAACCTTGCTGATTTCCTCCTTAATGGAAGCAACATACTCGTCCTCAGAGATCCTAGACAGAGAAGGCATATGTTAAGCAATCATTTTTTCTCTTTTTATGCACATACAATAATGATAAATATTAATATACTCACTTCTTAGCCTTGTACTCACGACGCACTCTCCTAAGTTCTACGGTTTGAGGGAAAGACCCAATGGTGGTTGTGGGGAGCATTGGGAGGTTGAGCTTCTTCTGCTGGGCATCAAGCCTGGCACTGACATTTGTGGCACGTCGGTGATCAGATCCCCTCAAAGCGGCAGCCTAGACAAGAAAAGCATGAATTGTTGCTAAAGAATCATTATACGGAGAAGCACAGCACATGTACTGCTTTGAAGTGAAATAAAGATATAAAAGTATGGTAACAGAATACGTACAGCCTTCTGCACGGCTTCATTGTTAACCCGTGGTGATGACTTTCTCGAGGCTTGAGCAGAGGCATTGGCAGAGAAGTAATCCTGGATATGACAACAACGAAGGTTCAGAAATGACATCCATGATCCATCAACAGAAAAGCAGAAGCCAACAGACCAAAGAATTCATTTTGCTAAGACCAACGAGGTACCTCATCCCTCTGACCAGCCAATGCCTTGGCCAGAGCATTTACTTCAATAACCTTCTGGGCAGCAAATGCAAGCCAGGACTTGATTTCCTTGTCCAGCTTAGGCTCGTTGACAAGATCAACAGCAGTGTGGAGTAGCGAGCACGAGGTGGAGACCACCAGGTGTTCTGTACCACAGTCATGAGAACAATATTCAAGTTAGTTTCAAAGAAGTAAAGAAGTTGATATAAAGCATTGCACCACAAGAATTCAAGTGATGATACCTTTGCCAACGACACTCTCAAGAGAACTTAGAGTGTCGAGAGAGGTAGAAAGATCATTAGCCCAAATGTTCCTTCCATCAACAACTCCAGCAAATAGATATTTTCCGCTAGGGAAATCACCCTTAATCAAGTCAAGAATCTTGGTTCCTCGGACAAGATCAAAGCCAAATCCACTCACACCCTTCAAGGAGGTGAGAACACTGTATGCTTCAGCCGGAACATCAGCAAAGTAGGTCTCAATGAGGACATTCAACCCGGACAGAGTCGATTCCAGCTCAGAGTAGGCCTCAGTGAACGCCTTCAATTTATGGGATTCGAGGTCTAGCACAAGCGTAGGCTCATCAAACTGAATCCAGGAAGCACCGGCCTCTTTAAGCTCTGAGATAACTTCCCTGAAGAATATTGTTACAACATCACAAAGTTAGATTCACCTTTACGAAAGATAATCATGAAGAATCGGGGCATTGTATTCAATGTCTTACTTGTAGATTGGAAGGATTTTGCCAAGAAGGGAGAGAAGGTCAAAAGTTTTCTCGACACCTTTGGCTGGCTTGGACATCAACAAGTAGGAGACAGGGCCAACAAGAATTGGAACTGTTTCTACCCCGAGCTGCATCAGAAGATAATAAAATAAGAAGAGGGCCGAGAACATAAACAAATGAATCATGAAAGCCGAGGGCAAAACAATTGACCAACTTATTGAAAGAACAACAAGACATTCACACATAATAGAACTAAATTGAATGTGATCAGAAAAGTTATTTCGGACCGGAGAGACCTCCACCAAATTAACAGCATCAACTATTTCAAGCGGGCAATAACAGAGCAATTGTGCTAACTTATACAGAACAAGTAGTTCAAACGAACTGACTTTCTTTAGTGAAAGAGAGCAAGCCCATGCATTCAAATATAAGTGAAGCCTATCCTCAAAGCATAACCCGACATCCCTAAACAATCTACGACCGGTTGTAGTACATTGCTTTTACCCTGACAATTAAACTGCTGCAAAGAAAATACTGAATAAAACTTGAGCACATACCGCCTTTGCCTCTTTGTATTCATTCACAGCCTTATGAGATGCATAAGAGAAGCTGACCTCAGGTCCCAATTCCGGGACAATGAAATGGCTGAGAAATGATCACAAAAATGTGTCAATTGTTTGGTATTGTGATCAATAAAATTCAATGCTTACTAACTTCCATCAAGGGAATTAGTGTTAACACATCCACTTACTAGTTAGTGTCAAACCACTTGGTCATCTCCATAGCAGGGACTGAAGCATTTCCCCTGGCCATGGAGAAGTAAACATCGAATCCAATCTCTCCACCATTCCAGCTGTATCTAGGAGGAACAGCTCCAAGCATTGCAGTGGTGTCAAGCACCTGATCATAGAAAGAGAATGTGTTGCTTGGGATGTACTTGATCCCAGCTTCAGCCATCTGATTCCAGATAGATGACCTGAGATCGGATGCCACCTTCAACAAATCCTCGGCACTGCTCTTGCCATCCCAGAAAGACTCCAATGCGAACTTGAGCTCCCTCTTGGGGCCCATACGAGGATATCCAACAATGTGTGAGGCCATTGTACTGCAAAATATACATCAGAAAAATCTCAAATTCAGATCCCTAGCCATGGACCCCACGAAAGTAGACTTACTAGAGAATGTCGACACTAATTATTGCAAATTTGGCACAATTAAGTAGAAAATATAAAATCTGATAAGATAACCTGCCAACTTTTGCTAAAGACTGTCCTACAAAAGTAACAGATCAATGAAGTTACCTCAAAAGTTCATAAAATAACTAGATCCAATCGTGCAAAAGCAAGATCCCAAACAGACAAGCTCATTAAAAGAAAAGAGACAACCATCACCAGAGTGCATCAACAAGTTGAACAATTAGCCATCTGTGTTAATAAAATGGACACAATGTGGATGTAACCAAGTTAATAACATCCGACACACTCAAAATCTATTGAATCGGATGAAGTAAACACAGATCTAGTTGTTTTGCACGTATTGACACCCAACTAGCACCTAGCACCATGCAACCCGACCTCATAAAAGAAGTTGGAATTCCCTTGTCCACTCCCATAACTTGCCCGATTCGTGTACATTTCAATTCCAGGTTATGTCTTAACATAACGCATAACACTTTTTCCGACCTTAGAATATTAAATGACACAGTTGAGCGTAGAAAAGCCATAACACAACCACTCCAAAACAAGTACTTAACGGTTCACATTTAGATCTACACCAGATCTACCCCGCAACCACTTAAAGTTGGCAATTTCCAAGTCGGTTTCTTTCAAAACACACAAACAAAGCAACAAACTAAATTGTCTCCATCAAAATATAAACTCACCAGATCTCAAAAAAAAAAAAAAACAAACCCAATTCCCACAAAAACAATTATTGATCGAAAAACAGGCTCAATGCGCAAAACAACGAAGACCCAGATGGGAATTGTGTCTATGTACGAGCATGGGAAGAGGGGAGAACTTGTTTTGAACAAACAGAAAGTAAACGGGTGCTCCGTTATAACAAGCTTACGGAGGAGAGAGAAAGAGGGAGGGGGAGAAGTGAGTGAAAGGGCGAACCTTTCGGAGGAGAAGAGAGTAAGCACGAGACTAGCTCTGGTTCCTTTGGCTTTGATGGTCACCAAAGAGAGCGAGAAGGGCAATGGGTGGTGGTTGCCTTTGTGTTTATTTATAGATTGGAAGGTTGGTTGCTGAGTTCCAGATCTGAGAGGGTGGTACTGGTGGTGGTGGGGCTGGAATTGGATGAAATTTTTCATTTTCTTGTTATTTTTCTCTTTTTTACTATATAATAGCTTTAGCTTTTTTTTTTTTTTAATCCTATTCTAATTCTATTCTATTACAATATATGCTTAAGCCAAGGTTTGAACCTTGGACCTCCACCAACTCAACACCTCCCAATACCACTAGGCTACAAGGCCACGGGTAGCTTTTCTCATTCTGTTGAAAACAATTATCACCTGAGTCTTACATTTTTACTATAATATCATCAAAAAACATTTATAGCAACTATGATTTAATATGTTTAATATTTATATGTTTTATTAAGTTATTATATGACTAGAACATATAATTTTCATATTTTTTTGGAATATATATTTTTATTGACATTTATTGGAAAAGTATCGAGAAATTTAGATTCGAAAAATTGGTTCAAGTTTTATGCATCTAGAAATTTAGATCCAGAATGAGATGGTGGTGGTGGGGTTAGATTGGATGCTAAATGGTTTTTTTAACTGTGCAGATTAGATTTTTTTAAAAAATTCAAATATCACAGGACCGAACTGAAAAAAAAAAACTCACGCGGGCTGATATCATATAAAGAAAATGACATTCTGAGAGAAATAAAAAACGTCTAGGACTTTTTTGCAAAAATTTCAAAAACTACGTGACAAAAAAAAATACTTCACATAGGCCGATATATCACATGAAAGAAATGTCATTCTAAAAAAATAAAAATACAAAAATATACATGTAAATTTTTATTTTGAAAAATCCAAAAAATATGAGACCAAAATAAAAAAAAACTTACATGAATCAATATTACCTGAAAGAAATATCATTCTAAGAAAAATAATAATATAAAAATATACATTTTATTATCACATGAAAGAAATAAAAAAAATATCATGAGACCAAACTGGAACAAAACTCACCCAGGCCAGTATCATATGAAAAAAATGTCATTCTCAGAAAAATAAAAATACGAAAATATACATATCAATAACTTTTTTATAAAAATTCAAAACTACGAGAGCAAAGTGAAAAAACTCGGAAATGTCATTCTAAAAAATATAAAATATACAAAAATATACATGTAAGAATTTTTTTTAAATCTAAAAATTATGAGACCAAAATAAAAAATTCATATGGACTAGTATCTTATGAAGAAATATCATTTTTCAGTAAAATAAAAAATACGAAAATACATATCTCATTATTATATAAAAGAAATATCAGTATCGCATATTGCACGAAAAAAGCCAGTGCCACATAAAAAATAACAATGCGGTCCAACCAAGATCTTGAAATGAGTGCAAATTTTAATTTATTGTTTTTTCTCCTTTTTGTCATATTATAGTTTTAAAATTTTTATTCTGGTGAAAATAATTATCAACTCATTCATATAATCATATTATAATGTTACAAAAATATTTATGAAAATATAGCAGATAGTAGATAGCAGATAGTAGATAGCGGATTTTGAGTAGATAGCAAATAGTAGATTGCAAAATACATTTGATAAACATAACTAGCAGATAGCAGATGGCGAAATGCATTTGGTAAACACCATTGTTTTCAAAATCATTCCGGATGTTGACTCGAAAATTGTTTGTTAATCAAAATCTTTAACAAATAAAAACTACTTAACAACATAAAAGAATCTCTTATATTTAAGGATTAAATCTCAACTAAATATCAAGAAAAATAATAGATTTATTGACTATACAAAATATCTTATTTTAAAAAGAATTTATTAGTTTATCATAAATATACTTATCAAAAAATTATTTAGATTTAAACTAATCAATCTGAAAACTTATTTAAATTTCTAATAATTCATAAGCAAAATTTATATTCAGAATAAAGAGTTTATATTTTAAATAGAATATTTATTAGTTAAAAAGTTAATTAACTTTTTAGAAAAAGTAAACAACAAACCCAAACTAGATCTAATCTTCTAGTAGATTTTTACCAAATGAAAAGATAACTAATCTTCTCCTAATCTTCTATCTACTATTGCAAACTTTTTCGATGTCAACATATATTTTAGGAAAACTTATTCTTAGCCTCCTGGTGTTGCATATATTAGTGTTATTTTTGGCACATAGGCCTATAATATATTGGCTTCCAACAACTCCCGGCAGCAAAGGACATTATCGTCTATTCACACACCACCACTCTCCTCCCACTCACCGCAACTTCCGGCCCCCACACGGTCCACCAACCAGCCTTCCACCGGATCCCACTCGCGGACAACTCGCAACAACTAGAAAATTGGCTTCCCACAACACTGGAAAATTTGCAAGTAAACAATGAAAAAATATAAGATTAATTTTGAAAAAAATTAAATATTAGAGTTCAATTTTACAAATTATATTTATCCAAATCGTGATATGAAACTGATGTTATGAAATGAGATCTGTATAGAAATTATAAGACTTTAACTGAACAGTTATAAAAAATTGTTGAATACAAATTATGGCAGTTTTTGATAATTCATCTTTAGAATGGACATTATTTCACATGATTTAAAAAAAATTCGTATTTGGTCGTATCCATTGATCTATCGAATAATCAATAAATAAAAGACAAGAAACTTCAGTACTCTTGTGGAAATTATATTAAAAAGAAAACGAGAATTGACTTGTGGAAATTGGGGGATCACCTCACGGTTGTATCGGTAAACTAACTCAAAAGAATACCAAACCTCTTTCCTTCGTGGTTCGGAAACTTATGCCAATGGTTGATTGCTTTCCCTTTCAAACACCAACCCTTTGATTGTTACATTTTACTACCGCCGGATGCAAATCGTTCAACAAGATTGCTTGAGTTATAGAACCAGAGAGAAACGTTATATTTGTAATTCAAGTAAATCGTGATGAATCTTACAAATCATTTTTAATACCTTGAAACAATAAATAAATAATTTATAATATTTATAATTTATCAATTTTGTAACTAACAATGCATTAATTTCAATATATTTGATATAAGATTATACAGTTCATTTCCTTGGTGTGCACAAGAAAAGTGTATTTTTTTTAATTGGTGTTACTATTCACCAAATTTTATCAATTTGGTACTCCACCTCCGAAATTATGGTTCTGGTGTCCAAGGTGGACATTCGGACTAAAATCCCGGCTACTGCATCGGTCACGTGCTTCGGTAAGAATCCGAAGTCTATATCTGGGGGTGCGACCGACAATACCATTCACCTGAAATGGTTGGAGGTAAACCGGACTGAAATCCCAGTTATGACCCAGTAGCCGAGATTTTAGCCCGAATGTCCACCCTGGACACCAGAACCATAATTTCGGACGTAGGGTACCAAATTGATATAATTTGGTGAATAGTAACACCAATTAAAAAAAATCCATAAAAGTTATCACCTAAAAGTGCTAAACATTGAATGTGATAGGTCCAAGTCAATATTTTATACTATGTCCCCGTGCTATGGCATAAAAGCTAGCGTTCTACCTAAGTTCGAATTTAAATAAATTAAACTATATTATTGACTAACGGAGGATAATAATATCTCTCGTTGAATATAAAGCTGAATGAATCTAGATGGCGGCTATAAGAGATGATCATTCAATAACCGCGTGTCTAAAATTTTATTTAAATATTTTACCAAACTTGAATGTTTTGGTAAATAGTCTAGTAGATTGACCTTATTCGAACAGTTTGAAATGAAGTACAAGCGAATTTTTTTTGGCAAAAACGTTAAAAGATGGGGACTAAAATGAAATTTTGTGAGCGCAATTTGGGATCATCAATATCGATAATTAAGCATGTCGTTATTGTAAATAGGGGTCAATATCATGGCATGTAATTGTGATTTACCATTTTTAGAACCGAAACTTGTAATTATGATCTCCTTCAGTACAAACAGTCCAGAATAACTCTTTGTCCGAAATTAATCCACTTCGAAATTATGGTAGGTAGGTATCCAGGTAAGTAATTTATACTTTATACCATGATTCGTTCGCATGATTATTTTTTTATGATGAGCCTTTGGATAATTTCTACTATTTGCTCTGGTGTAACTTGTCAAAAGAGATGGGTCAGACACCTTTTTTTGACATAGATTGAGAAAAAAGGCAACAAGATGAAGTCAATATTTTAAGAAATGGATAATTAATTTGTTTGAAACTTTTTTGATATTGGTTTACGGCAATTTGATCCGAATCACAAGGATCTACCCTATTTTGAATTTGATGAGTCTAAAATCCTTTGACTTATATTGGGTATAGACTTTCGAATTTTGTCTGGATCATTATTTAAAAAAAATAAGAGTATGAATGTGGTTCTATAAGATCATGTTTGGATCCTACCATGATTTTTATGGTTATAGAATTAAGGAATGTAGTATTTTTTGAAAAATATATTTCCTAATAAGGAAAGAAAAGAAGTAAGTCCTAAGGAGAGGACTTACAAGGCTACACCAAGATCCAATCAAAAAGATATGGAACCTAGACGTGGCAAGAGGACATAGATAGCTAAATCCTTTGGTCCAGGTTTTCGAACATATATGTTGGAAAATGAATGTATAACAATCACAAAGGCATTGTCTAGTTCAAATGCATAAAATCCGAGTTTGTAATACTAGACAAAATTGGGGAAGAAGCTGAATGGCTTGAAGCAAGTTTGTATCTCTGATACTTTGTGATAATATGTCAGCAATATGGAGAGCATAAAATATAATGTACAACGATAAGTCTCAACACATTTATTAGAGACATAATATTGTTAGACAATTGATCTCTAGTAGGGTGATCACTATTGACTATGTAAAGTCTAATGACACTACAACTAATCTTTTGATAACAAAGAATAAAAAGAGATCAAATATACGATGCAATAAAGAGAATAAGATTTAAATAAACACACTAAAGGATGTCCATAACGATAACTCAACCATGACGAGTGGAGATCCCAAAAATTTGGTTCAATGAGATAACTAAATTATGTAGGGTGCGACTAATCACTTGCAACCTATCTCATTCTTAGAAGTTGCCCAAGTGTCAACCTATAGAGGTATGGTAAGGTTAAGTATTTATGTTTTGGGTTAATTACCCTCAGGTCCCTGAACTATTGAAGATTTTGTAATAGGGTCCCTGTGTAATTTGAATAAGATTTAAGGTCCCTGTGTTATAACGAAATATTACTCTCAGGTCCCTGGCTTAACCTTCGCTGACATCATCAATTTTTTTTATTTTTTTAACACTGAATTGACCAAAATACCCTTAAGCCA
>SOPF01023442.1:0-10748 GCA_012979155.1 Hypericum perforatum
CAATCAGATTGGTTGGAAGTCTTGGAGTCTTGGACGTCCTACGTCACTTCCTATCAAACTGCCACGACCTTCCTAGCAATAGATGACCAGCTTGCATTGGCACAACATCGCACGTTACTTCATCCTCAGGAAAAGAAGTCCTAAACCGAAAGAAAAGAAAAAGAGGAACGCGGGCTTAAAGAGGAAAAGAGGAGCGCATACCTGATTTGGAGGCCAAGGCAAGACCAAATAGGAAAACGCACACCCAAAGAGGGAAGATACGCGGCCAACACCAAAAGAGGAAGTTGCGAGCTGAATAAAAAGGCGAGCAAGACTAAAAAGGAAAAAGCAAGACAAGAAAGGCTAAAGAGAAACTTCGACATTCTATTTGATTTGTGAAACGTGTAGTTCAAGCAAGGCTGCCTTAGCTTTAGTAAGAACATACAAGTATCACGAGAGGAAAAAGGCAAGAGTGTGCGAGTACCTTAGAGAGAAAAGCCAATAATTGAGTGCACGAGTGAACTTGAGTGACCTTACACTGAGAGTACACACGTAAGGGAGCGAACTTGTGAGACCATATTTATAACTAACTAATTTTCTTTCTTGCAGCACTATGTCTTAACGAAACGAAGAAGATAGGCAATGCACCTTAGGTGATGTGGACCTTAATGTCTATACGGAGGCATTGATAGGGAGGTTTCAGCGTGTAATGGGAGAAGAGCTTAAGCCATTGCAAGAATGCATGAATACAATGGAGAATTCACGCAATAACCAACTACCGAGGAGAGGAGTACAAGCACCCCGAAGGTTGGCACCTTGGGATGATGCGCTTGAAGGAGAAGTTCGTGCACCTAGGAGGAGGGCTCCTCTAGGAGGCTTAAGTGGAGAAGATTCTGATCGAGAAGGTGATGCAAGATCCGTGAGGAACTATAGGAGGCCGAGGGTTGAGCATCAACCAAGAGAAGCTAGAGAAGCAAGACCAAGGAGAGAAGATAACATGGGAAGTATCAAACTTAAGATACCTGCCTTTGCTGGTCGTGCTGATCCGGAAGCTTATTTAGAATGGGAAAAGAAGATTGAGTTCGTGTTTGATTGCTATGAACACTCTGAAGCAAGAAAGGTAAAACTTGCCATCACTGAGTTCACTGATTATGCTATAACTTTGTGGGATCAACTTGTGACAAATAGGAGGCGAAATAGAGAGCATCCTATAGCTACTTGGGAGGAGATGAAGGTGGTGATGAGAAAAAGGTTTGTTCCAAGTCATTACTATAGAGAGCTTTATAAGAAGTTACAAGGAATGAGGCAAGGAAGTATGAGTGTGGAGGAGTATTAGAAACAGATGGAGATGGCCATGATATGAGCTGATGTAGATGAAGATAGAGAAGTCATAATGGCTAGGTTCTTGAATGGACTCAATCCTGAAATACAAGACAAAGTTGAGTTGCATCATTATGTGGAGTTGGAGGAACTAATACACATGGCAACAAAAGTTAAAAAGCAGCTCAAGAGAGGAGGAAGAGAAGCAAGAGCTTCATCAGGTTCTACTTGGAAACCAAACTACTCAAAAAAGTTTGACAAGCCTCAAGCAACCAAAGTAGAGTAACGATCCGAGAGTTCACAAGCTAATACTCAAAAGAAAGTGGAAGTCACTCCAGCAAGAAACTGAGACATCAAATACTTTAAATGTCAAGGAAGAGGACATATTTCAAGTCAATGTCCTAATAAGCAAGCAATGGTGATTAGAGAAAGTGGAGAGATTGAATCTGAAGAGGATGATTCGGAGCATGAGAGTTTGCCTTCATTGGAGGATGTATCCGAGGAGGAGTATGTAGCTACTGAAAAACTTACTCTTGTAAGTAGGAGAGCATTGAGCACTCAAGTGAAAGAAGAAGCTGATGTTGCTCAAAGAGAGAATATCTTTCATACAAGGTGCTATGTGCAAGGCAAGGTGTGTAGTGTCATTATAAATGGAGGAAGCTGTGCAAATGTTGCAAGCACTACTATGGTGGAGAAGTTGGGGTTACTTACTGAAAATGATGCAGCATAGGATCTGATTTCACTCAATCTAACTTGCTGATTCTTGTATTACACTCAACTCAATCTAATCTGAATGAAACTTGCACGAAATTGACTCACACAAGCTTAGACATTCTAAAATCACTTAAACAGATTGTAAGTTGCTTAAAAGATGTATTAAACAAGTTGGAACACTTACACTCTCACAACCAGAATTGATAAACTCGTGTCTTTCAACAACTGCCGTTGATTGATCACAAGGTGTTCTACAAGTAGAACAGCTAAGAATGGGCAAGGACGAACTCTCACACTCAGGGACACACCCTCACGGTCGCACTGTTTGAATTTGGACACTTAGTCTCAATTCTGGAAAATACTTCAAGCTTATTTTTCTTTCTTACATTCTGCCATGATATAAGGCATATGGAATACATCAAAAGACCATGAGGGAGAGTGGAAAACGTAAGAGAAGCATTAGGGGCATGCATATTGCTTGCCCATTCAGCTTTTCCCTTTCCAGCTCTCTGTTTTGTCTTATTCTACTTTCCAGCAAGAAAAGCAATGAAGGGAAATATGCACAGATTATTTTACACTTATTCCAAATGAAAATAAAGAAGGAAAAGCTTCCAGCAGGTCCAAATCATCCTTGCACCCCATGCACACGTCCATGCATATGTCCATACTTGATCATGCTTGCTCAGATTGATGACTTTCCTCATTTTGGCCGAGATTGCACGAAACTAAAGCTAATGTAAGAAACTGAAGCAAAAGCAACAATCTGAAACAAGAAAATGTGAAATGGATGCGATAAACATGGACATATGAGACGGTCCTATGTCATCCTCCCCTCCTTAGAAGTATGCTCGTCTCGAGAAGCAAGTTTTGAAGGCAATGGGAAGGCATCAAAATAGGGAGTGAGGTCAGCAACGTTGAATGTCTTTGATACTCCATACTTCTCCAGCAGGTCGACCTTGTAGGCATTGTCGCTGATTCGCCTCAGAATCTTGAAGGGGTCGAACTTCCTTTCTTGCAATTTGCCACCCATGTTGGCTGGCATCCTCTCTTTTCAGAAATGCACCATCACTTGTTTGCCTGGCTGAAATATTTGCACCTTCCTATGCTTGTCAATTTGTGCTTTCTCCTTTACATAGGTTGCATTTAGCCTCCTCCTCACGGCTTCAATTACTTCTTTAGCATGCTCCGCAAATTCAACAGCAGCGTTGTTGGCTTGGCTTGACTTTGGCAATTCAGCTACATCAATAAGGAGCTTAGGAACTTTGGTATAAACCAAAGAAAATAGTGAGTGACCCGTGGATTTGTGCATCGCGCCATTGTAGGCAAACTCTGCGATTGGAAGGGCAAGATCCCACTGCCTCATCTTGTCATGACAAAGGCTGCGTAGCAAACTCCCGAGGGTGCAATTGGTTGCCTCCATTTGTCTATCAGTTTGAGAATGCGCGGTGGAGCTATATTGAAGTATAGCATCGAACATGATCCATAACGACTTCCAGAATGTAGCTAGGAACTTGACATCTCGATCAGAAGTGATGCTTTTTGGCACACCATGCAACTTCACCACCTCCTTGAAAAACTAGCGCGCAATACCACGAGCATCTGATGTTTTCTTGCATGGTATGAAGTGTGCCATCTTGCTCAACCTGTCAACCACAACAAATATGGAATCTACACCATGCGGAGTATGCGGCAATCCCAAAATGAAATCCATACTCAAATCTTCCCAGATTGGGTGTGGTACAGGTAATGGCATGTACAACCCCGTGTTATTCACCCCACCTTTGGTCTCTTGGCATATACGACAATGTTTCACCAATCTAGCAACTTCCTTATTCATGTTAGGCCAATAAAAACGTCCAGTCATCATTGCGAATGTCTTGTCACCCCCTAGATGTCTCGCAAGACCTCCACCATGCAATTCCCATAACAAATGTTCACGAAGTGAAGTATGGGGAATGCAAAGCTGGTTACCTTTCATAAGGAAACCGTCATGCACGTAGAACTCTCCACCACCTTTTCCATCTTTGCACTTGCTCCAAATGTCTCCAAAATAAGCATCATCTTCATACAGCTCACGAAGTGTATCAAAGGAGGTCACTCGTCCTCGCCATTCTGTTAGGAGTGCAATCCTCCTACTGAGTGCATCAGCGACGACATTCTGAACTCCGCTCTTGTGCATGATCTTGAATGGAAACTTCTAGAGATACATTGTCCACCTAGCATGCATGTGACTTGTGAATTTGGATTGACAGGGCACGATGATCTGAGTATAGAACAAACTCCTTGCCAATGAGGTAGTGTTCCCAAGTCTTCAATGCACGGAAAAGAGCATAGAACTCTTTCTCATAAGTTGTCTAAGTTTGACGATGTGTACTAAGCTTCTCGCTGAAGTAGGCTATTTGCCTTTTCTCTTGCAAGAGGACTGCACCAATTCCAACTCCAGAAGCATCTACATGGACTTCGAACACCTTACCAAAATCTGGTAGAGCAAGAACAGTAGTTGAACTCAGCTTTGCCTTCAACTTGTTGAAAGCATTATCCACCTCCTTGCTCCACTCAAACACAACTCCTTTCTTTGTCAAGGAGGTCAAGGGAGAAGCAATCTCACTAAAGTCCTTGATAAACCTCCTATAGAACGCTTCCAAGTCAAGGAAACTTCTGATTTATGTCACGTTCTTTGGCTGAGGCTAATTGCAAATTGCCTCCACCTTGTTCTGGTCAACTTAGATTCCATCTTCACCTATTATGAATCCAAGGAAAAGGAGCTTATTCTGCCAGAATACACACTTCTTCAGGTTGGCACTAAGTTCATTCTTGCGCAAGGCTTCAAAAACTTCCCTCAAATATGCCTTTTGCTCCATCTCAAAATGGCTATACACCAGAATGTCATCAAAATAGACAACCACGAATTTTTCTAGAAAAGACTTCAACACTTGGTGCATCAACCTCATGAATGTGCTAGGTGCATTCGTGAGTCCGAAAGGCATAACCAGCCATTCAAACAGGCCATTACGCATCTTAAACGCGGTCTTCCACTCATCTCCAGGTCTGATCCTTATCTGATGGTAGCCACTTCTCAGATCAGTCTTGGAGAAAATCTTTGCTCCACTCAGATTATCCAACATGTCATTGAGACGTGGTATTGGAAATCTATATCCGATGGTGATCTTATTGATAGCACGGCTGTCCACACACATGTACCATGTACCATCCTTCTTTGGCACCAACAGAGCGGGCACACCACAAGGACTTAAGCTCTCCCTTATGAATCCCTTATCCAAAAGCTCTTGAACTTGATCTCTCACAATCTGATTCTCTATAGGACTAAGGTGGTAGTGAGGCAAGTTTGGGAGAGTAGACCCTGGGATCAGTTCAATCCTATGCTGAATATTGCGAAGTGGAGGTAGCCCCTTTTGCAATTCTTCCGAGACCACCTTTGGAAAGTCTTGCAATATATCTCGCACAGGCTGTGGTAAATCTTCTTCTAGCATTTTCACACCAAGATCAGCATCTTTGATCACCAAAATATGGCACCAACCTACTTCATTAATCGAGTTCTTCAAAGACTTCACCGAAGTGATCATTATAACAAGATGAGTCTTTATGTTTTTTGGCTTGCTAGGCAGCAAAGTAAATCTTTCTCCTCCTTTCTTTAGTTTGTAGGTGTTCTCCTCACCCTTATGAAGAACCTTGTTGTCGTACTCCCATAGTCTTCCCAACAGAATGTTGCACGTGTCTATTTCTAATACGTCGCACTCAATCTGATCAGAATACTTCCCAATGGAGCAATATTGGTATCGTGCACCTCGAGCTGACTTTGATGCCTCCTCTAGCACGAACCCATCTAATGGAATAAGGGGAAGGATGTGGCGTGGTCTTGAGTCTAAGCTTCTCCACTGTGGCACGGCTCACAAAATTCTCTTGACTTCCACCATCTATGATCACTTCACATACTTCCTTGCCAACGTAGCACTTGGTTCGGAACAGATTGTTTCTCTGGGATTCAGCCTTCTTTGCAGTTGTCAAGGCAAACTTTCTCATCACCCCACAATATTCCTCCTCCTCCTCAGAGCTCATTCTCTCTTTGTCACCGTTTTCCTCAACTGGAGCACATAAAAATGCACCAGATTCTTCCTCCTCTTCTTCATCTCGTTCACAAACATTTGAGTACTTCCTCCTAGGACAATCACTAGACTTATGGCCAGTCTCATTGCACTTAAAACATCGAATACCTGAGGGGGCAGCATGTGCTTTTCCTTTGTTTTGTGCACTTTCTTGCATAGGCTTCCTTGGAGCTGGTCTAGATTCGGTTGCTTGAGGGGCATTCTTCTCAACTGCACCTCTTTGGAAGTTTGAAGTCTGACCAGGTCCAGAAAAGCGAGATGACACAGATTTCTTCTTCTTCAAGGCTGATGCAATCTTCCTTGCCTTGGCACACACGTCATTGAAGAAAAGAAAGGTGTCAAACTCCAGACGAGTCTTGATCTCATAGCTCAGACTCTCTACATAACGAGCAATCATCTGATCCTCATTGTCCTCCACATCATTACGCGAAGCTAATCTCACAAATTTGGATGTGTATTCTTCCAATGTCCTATTGCCTAGAGTGCAAGACAAGAATTGTGAGTAAAGAGACTGTTGGTAATCAACAGGCAGAAATCCGTCTCTTAGAGCTTGCTCCATAGATGGCCAATCTCTAATAGGCCTATCTCCTCTTCTCCTACGAACCTCTTGCTCCTTCCTCCACCACACAGCTGCACCAGATTCCAACTTGAAGGCTACATAGCTCACCTTTTGATCTTCCATCAGATTCATACAATCGAAATATTTTTCAATGGAATCTAGCCAATTCAAGAAGCCTTCTACCTCCATATCTCCATAGAACTTCCCAATGTTCATCTTGAATGGTTTGTCCACCCTTCGCATATGCTCCTCATCATGTTCTTCCCTCCTAAAGGCCTCCCTATGCACACTACAGCCTCTATCTCTATACCTTCTTCCCCTCAGGCCACGTCCTCCTCTTCCCACATAAAGAGTAGCATCAGAATCAGCATACTCTTCTTCTTCTTGATGATCACGTACATCAACAGGAGGGGGTTGCCCCATGGGTGGTTGCATCGCCAGATTGTCAAGACGAGCAAGGATTGCTTGTATAGATGTTTCTAGGATGGCAAAACGTTGGTTCATGTCAGGCCTTGGTGGATTATTCTCCGGATTGGCCATATTGCAACTGATTGATAGAGGAGCTTGGTGGTTTAGATGGGACTTGGATCAAGAGATCACAAAGTCCTGTGGTTCAGCTCGTAGATTAGGTTCACTCTCAACTCCCTGGTGATAATGTATAAACACTCCTCTCAACTCACTCAGGCTCTGATACCACTTGATGCAGCATAGGATCTGATTTCACTCAATCTAGCTTGATGATTCTTATATTACACTCAACTCAATCTAATCTGAATGAAACTTGCATGAAATTGACTCACACAAGCTTAGACATTCTAAACTCACTTAGACAGATTGTAAGTTGCATAAAAGATGTATCAAACAAGTTGGAACACTTACACTCTCACGACCAGAATTGATAAACTCGTGTCTTTCAACAACTGCTGTTGATTGATCACGAGGTGTTCTACAAGTAGAATGGCTAGGAATGGGCAAGGACGAACTCTCACACTTAGGGACACACCCTCACGGTCGCACCGTTTGAATTTGGACACTTAGTCTCAATTCTGGAAAATACTTCAAGCTTATTTTTCTTTCTTACATTCTGCCATGATATAAGGCAGATGGGAATACATCAAAAAACCATGAGGGAGAGTGGAAAATGTAAGAGAAGCATCAGGGTCGTGCATATTGCTTGCCCATTCAGCTTTTCCCTTTCCAGCTCTCTGTTTTGTCTTATTCTACTTTCCAACAAGGAAAGCAATGAAGGGAAATATGCACAGAATATTTTACACTTATTCCAAACGAAAATAAAGAAGGAAAAGCTTCCAGCAGGTCCAAGTCATCCTTGCACCCCATGCACACGTCCATGCATACGTCCATACTTGATCATGCTTGCTCAGATTGATGACTTTCCTCATTTTGGCCGAGATTGCACGAAACTGATGCTAATGCAAGAAACTGAAGCAAAAGCAACGATCTGAAACAAGAAAACATGAAATGGATGCGATAAACATGGACATATGAGACGGTCCTACGTCAGAAAAGCACCCTAAACCCTACAAACTACAATGGCTGAATGATAGTGGAGCAGTGCGAGTGATGAAGCAAGTTTTGGTAACATTCCGCATTGGCAACTATGAAGATAAAGTAAAGTGCGATGTTGTGCCAATGCAAGCTGGTCATCTATTGCTAGGAAGGCCATGGCAGTTTGATAGAAAAGTACATCATAATGGCTACACCAACAAGTACACATTCATGCTCAAGAAGAGAGTGATCATGTTGGCACCCTTATCACCATCACAAGTTTGTGAGGATCAAAAGATATTACAACTAGAGAGTGATGAGAAAAGAGAGCGTGACAAGAAAAAGAAAGAAGAAAGGAGAGAAGAAGCCGAAAAAACAGAAACAAAGATGGCCAAAAGAGAGGAAACAATTGAGAAATCAAAAGAAGCTAGAAAAACAGAAATTAAAACGGCCATTGAGAGAAAATCCGAGGATTGGAAAAGAAGTTACTATGTGAGAGCAAGTGAGCTTAAACAAGCATGTTTTGAAAAGAAGTCAATGATCTTACTTTGGTATAGGGAGACACTTTTAGTTACTAACGAGCTTGAGCCACAATTGCCAAGCATGGTTAAATCTCTTTTGCAGGATTACGAAGATGTGTTCCCTAATGAGTTACCAACAGGTTTGCCACCTATAAGGGGAATTGAGCATCAAATTGATTTTGTCCCGTGAGCAACGATCCCAAATCGTCCAGCATATAGGAGCCACCCGGAGGAGACAAAAGAACTTGATAGGCAAGTAAACGAGCTTTTGCAGAAAGGGTACGTGAGAGAAAGCATGAGTCCATGTGCTATTCCAGTCCTACTTGTGCCAAAGAAGGATGGATCATGGAGGATGTATGTTGATTGCTAAGCCGTCAATAACATTACGGTAAAATATCATCACCCTATTCCTCGTTTAGATGATATGCTAGATGAGCTGCATGGTTCTTGCATGTTTTCAAAGATTGATTTAAAGAGTGGTTATCATCAAATTCGCATGAAAGAAGGAGATGAGTGGAAAACAGCATTTAAAACAAAGTATGGTTTGTATGAATGGATGGTTATGCCTTTTAGATTATCTAATGCACCTAGCACATTTATGCGCCTTATGAATCATGTTTTGCGTCCATTCATTGGGAAGTTTGTGGTTGTCTACTTTGATGATATACTCATATATAGCAAGAGCATTGAAGATCATGTTGAGCATTTGAAGAGTGTTTTAGCTGCATTACATGCGGATCAACTATATGCTAACCTAAAGAAGTGCACCTTTTGCATGGATAAGCTTGTATTCTTGGGTTTTGTTGTTAGTGCTAAAGGAATACAGGTTGATGAGGAAAAGATAAAAGCAATACAAGAGTGGCCAAGTCCCACGAATGTGGCAAATGTCCAAAGTTTCCATACACTTGCTAGCTTTTACCGAAGATTTGTGAAAGATTTTAGCACTATAGCCGCACTACTCACTAAAGTCATCAAGAAAAGCATTGGATTTAGCTGGGGAGAAGCTCAAGAAAAGGCGTTCCAAACACTAAAAGGGAAGTTGATAAACGCCCCTCTATTAGCTTTACCTAATTTTTCTAAAACATTTGAAGTTGAGTGTGATGCATCCGGTGTAGGAATTAGCGCTGTGCTCATGCAAGATGGACGTCCAATTGCCTATTTCAGTGAGAAGTTAAGCGGAGCAACTCTAAATTATCCAACCTATGACAAAGAGTTGTACGCATTGATCCGGACGTTGGAGACGTGGCAGCATTACTTGTGGCCCAAGGAGTTCATGATTCACAATGATCATGAATAATTAAAACACTTGAAAGGGCAAAACAAGTTGAACAAGAGGCATGCACGATGGGTGGAGTTCATAGAAACATTTCCTTGTGTCATTCATTACAAGAAAGGTAAGGAGAATGTAGTGGCTGATGCACTATCACGAAGGTATGCCTTAATCTCAACTCTTGATGCTAAATTGATTGGTTTTGAACATATTAAGGAGTTGTATGTTGAAGACGCTGATTTTGGTGACCTATTCCGAACCACGGAGAAGAGTGCAAGTGGTAAATTCTTTCAGAATGAAGGTTATCTATTTCATGAAAACAAACTTTGTGACGTAGGAACGTCTAATTCATCCGTGGCTTCCATCCAATCTGAAATGAAGATTCAATCAGGGAGCAAGGATCAAAGTAATTACTTGGAGTTTATGCCGAATTGATTGGCATTTGAAGACTTTTAGACATACCTATTTGCATTTTACCATTCTAGTTAAGTTAGATTCGTTTTCATTTAAGTCTAGTTCATTTTACCATTAAGTATTTTCAATTAAAGTAGATTCATTTTTCTTTGAATTCTAAGTTCATGTATCGTGACTCTTGGACTAATTGGCTTTATGACCATCCAAGCTCACCTTAGTTTCTTTAAATATTCCAACCATATATAATGAAAGACATCTTGAAATATTATGAAATCATGAATTGATTAAGAGTGTGTCTCTTGTTAATTACCTTAGCGTAATTTGTGAGTGCATGGATTTGC
>SOPF01023446.1:0-10384 GCA_012979155.1 Hypericum perforatum
TATTATTATTGTTTATTATTCGAAATTAAAAATTTAATGCAAAGTACAAAAATGCAAAGTACAAAAACTATATTAACTTTTACAAATTAAAGTTAATTAGATTAATGATGTATAGAATATATATATTAATTTTTTATTGATTAGGGATGGATTGGGTGAGGGATGCTGCTGTGGGTCAAAACTGAGTTTAGAGGGATGAGCTGAGGTGGATGAGTGAGAAATTAATTAAATATTGCAGGGATGGCTGAGGATGGCTTAGATCGGGGATGCTACTGCAGATAGTCTAACTCTCGTTGGACGGTGCGGCCAGTGACTAGTCATCATCAAGAAGTCCTCTTCGATCTCCTTCCTCGAAAGCATCGTCAAGAACTTTGACCACTTCCAGTCATTCAACCCCTTCATCGGCAACGAGGAGCTAAGCCCCCACAAAAACTCCGGCGACCAATGTCGGCATCAGCAAAGCTGGCCTATTCCCGTTCCTCCCCTTCTATCACGAACAATACACCGAACAGCTAGTGTGCGTGACTGGGAACGACCGGTCGTCTGTAGACGTAGGAAGGGAGGGGAAAACAGAGTTGGCAAATTACATATAAACGCCTATACTCTCTTATAATTGTCATTCAGTACAATCTTGATATTTTCTCAATAATAATCTTTCCCTTTCTCTCTACCTCTCCCTCTCCTCTATTCTTGCACCTTCAGGAGTGGTTGCTGACAAATTGGTATCAGAGCTATGGACACACGCTGAAAATCCATTGAAGATCAATTCTGGAAGATCGAAGAAAGATTCGTGATGGTGGAATCGCGTTTGGAGAAGAATGAACAAGAAACTAAAGAACGCTTGGACTCGATCGCAAGTTCGCAAAGGGAGATGTTTGACAGGCTTAAGAGGCAAATCGGTGATCGTGGAATACTGGGACCAAATCCAGCAGTTGCGAACCTTCCTTCTGTTGGGGTCAAAGAGTCCGTGGAAGCCGCCAACTCTCCAGTGGAGGAAGAAACTCCAAGGGAAGGCTCAAAGGAATGTTTTGATTCCTTAGCAAGTTCGCGCAATGAGATGTTCGAGTGGCTCAAGAAAAAGATCAGGGATAGCGGAATCTTGGAGACAGCCCCTGTCGTAACTGTACAACTGTCGTTGGGTTTGTTGGGACCAGTACTAATAAGTTCGTCATCTGGGGCGGGCACAGAGATCATCAACTCGCCGACAGTGGAAGAAGTTCCAATGATGGTGCACAATCGAAGAGAAGGGTTTCCAAACCAAAGGTTAGATTTTTTGACTTTTTCCGATGAGAACCCTAGAATGTTGATTGAAGAGATTAACCACCTGAAACAATTGAAGAATGTTAAGGTGAAAGAGCAAATGAATAATGATAGAAATGTTCAAGTTGGAGACTCTGTCTCGGAAGAGGAAGTGGGTATACTCATGTCTTCGGGTGTTGAAATTCCCAGTAGCAGTATATTTGTTTTTGATGATGAGGGGAGTCATGTTATTGTTAAGAAATCTTTTGGAGTGGATAGTGAATCCAACAAAGAAGTTGTTGAGGATTTTAGTGAATGTGGAAGGGAAAATTATGTGGATAACAAGGAAGATTTGGGACGAGGTCATGGGATTAATGTCAAGGAGGTTGAAGTTGATGGAACCTTATTAATCAAGTCTAACTTTCATAGACTTGATGAGGATTTGTGTGAAGGGAAGGACGAATTTATCTGTGTTGATTAAAAGATGAAGATGGCTTGTCACAAGAAGATGTTCATGTGTTTTCCGCAGCAAAGTTGGCAGTTCTTTAGAGATGATGACAATAAAGATGTTACTGCCAATTCGGTTGGAAATGAGGACTTGATTAGGATCATGATTTTGGTATATGATCCTGGAAAATTGGCAAGGTTATTGAATGTGAATATCGAGGACACAAGTCAGGGTAAGTTTATGGATAGTTGGTGTTCCATGTTCATTGATAATGCATGTATATGGCTGAAGAAAATCAATATGAGGCTTGGTTCGGATAAAGCTATTACAGAAAGTTGTGGTTGGTGGAATAAAGAAGTTAAAGCTACTGAAAATTTTTTACTGGAACAATGTTGGAAAGAGGGTGCTACTTTCGGGGAGATTGTGCAAAATTGGATTGATTCATCAAAGAACATTGGATTAAAGAAATTCAAAGTGGTTCGTGAAAATGCCGAAGTAAAGTGCAGGGCTTCTTTGGACTGGTACCTTAGTCAAATGATGAGACTTGATGATGGATTCATTCTTGGTAACTTTCAAACTGTTGAAAATTCTTGGTTGGAAGAAGTTGAAGGTCAACAAGATGGTTTCAAATTCTATCATTACCTAGCTGAAACTTTAGATCAGTTTAAAGGTATTATGGTCAAGAACTTCATCGGGAAGTTTGAGTTGTTAAAGTCCATGAGAGATTCGAGGACTAAAGGATTAGATGATCTTCAAGTAAATTGTCTTGAGAGACTAGTGACAAATTCTTTGAGCAAGGAAGATGAAGCACAATTAGTAGAATTCCAAGGTGATCTGTTGCTTCACAAGAGTTGGGATCCAGGAGGTTTTGAGGCTGTGATTGCCAACAACATTGATAAATTGTCGGAGGTGGACCATAATCTTCACAACTCGAGTGTTGGGGGAGTTATTGATGATGACTTGTCAAGTTTGATGCAAAAACATGGCTTACAGATCTTTGGAAAATTGCAGGAGATTGTAAGAGTTTTCCCATTTATCGTACTCCTGGAGCAGTTTGGTAAACAGACTGTCGAGTTAGTCTTGGTTGGCAGATTTTGTTGTTTGCTGTTCATAAATGAAGACACAGAGAAGTGCATGATGCTTGTAAAGACAGTTCCAGAGGATTTTAAGAGCATTCTTGTTGTTGCTGCTACAGGTTTTGGAGACCCATGCAAGTTAGATTCATTTGGATCATTTGTATAAGTTGTGGCAGCTAAAATAGAGTTCAAGACTATTTATCAATGCTTGACAGATGTTTTTCCACAGATAGATACAGTTGTTGAAGTAGTTCTGTCTAAGATTCTTCCTTTCACAGAGACAAATTCGTAATTTTCAGTCCTTCCAGTTTAATCAGCTCTCCTAGTGACCTGCTGGATGGAGGAGCTGACGAGAAGGAAACTCTTGCGCTGAAGCATCGCAGAAGTGGTTTGGGAAGGGTCCCTGAATACTCTTCGACACCGAGGATAGTCATTGGAGAACATAGCAACAGTTTTGGGGATACAATTGCAATTGATTACTTGCAACTTTTGAAAGGTCTGAAGTGTGTATTAATAGCTTTTATACAGTTATGGGTGAGAGCATCAGCTGTAATTCCTACATTTTATTCATCTGCTACAATGGCTGAGACAATTTCTATAAGTCTGCAATTTTGGGAATTTTTGCGGGATGCATCAGCTACAATTCTTACAGCTTATTCATCTGTTACAATGGCTGACACAATTTCTACAAGTCTGCCATTTTGGGAAATTCTACGGGAGCATACAACTTCATCAACCATTGTAAATATTTTGGGGGCAAGTTTGCAACGTGGTGATGGTGTTGTTACGAAACCACCTCCACCAAGGTTACAGGTTCTTCGAAGCGATCTGCACTCAATTTCCATGCATTCATGCTTAAAACAAGACTTTTTCACACTTGAAGACAAGTGCGCTTTGAAGGGGGAGAGTTTGTCACGAACAATACACCGAACAGCTAGTTTGCGTGACTGGGAACAACCGGTCGTCTGTAGACGTAGGAAGGGAGGAAAACAGAGTTGGCAAATTACATATAAATGCATATACTCTCTTGTATTGTCATTCAGTACAATCTTGATATTTTCTCAATAATAATCTTTCCCTTTCTCTCTCTCTCTACCTCTCCGTCTCTTCCATTCTTGCACCTTCAGGAGTGGTTCCTGACACCTTCCTCGTCTTCAAATTCCACCGCTGGAGAATCCAAAAATCGAAATCCCCAACTCTATGCGACCACTGCCCTCATCGAAATCTGGAACGAGATCCAGTACCAAAACGAACTCTCCCCTCCTAAACAGGTTCCCACTCCCACTCTTACCCTTTTTGGTAATTTTGCAATTGAAGCATAATTAATTAACTTCTACGTAGCCGGAGATAGCGTACCAGGCATTTGAGGTGGACGGCCAGGCCGGGGGAGCAATGGATGTCGATGAGGAAGAGGCGTTGGAGGCGACGAAGAGATCAGGCTCGAAGCCACCATGTTCGACGGAATGGAGAAGGTGACAAAGAAGAATTTTGGGAATTGTATGGGCCGTTGTTGGGTTTATTTAATCGGTTGACGAAGAAGAATTTTGAGATTTGCTTCTGGGTTGATTTAATCGTTGATGAAGAAGATGGTTATTGGAGTTCACAGTTTTCGGACATAAGAGTTTTGAGAAGTTAATGATTTTTTTTTATTTTATTGACTAAGGGTATTTTTGTCAATTTAATGTTAAAAAACAAAAAAAAATTGATGACATCATTCTCAGTTTTATTAGAGACGTGAGACCAATATTAATCTAAATATAAGAATATTATACCTAATTCAAATTATCTAGGGACCCTATTACAAAAACGATCATATGTTAGGGACCTGAGAGTAATTTACCCTACATATTATATATATTTTCGCTAATTAAAAAAGTATTCTTTTTAATTTAATATTTAAGAAAATAAATATTATTAAAAAATATTCCTCTTAATTAAGATTATCTAAATCAAAGATATGTTGGTAATTTAATATTCGAATAACCATTAGTTAATTTTAACAGCTACTAATTATAGCTGTTAGATAAATAGCTTTTAGGAGTCATCCAACTGCTAACAGCCAACTTTTTTTTTTACCAAATACTTCAAAATTAGCTGATAAACATCCAACATCTAATAACTGATCTCCCATTAGCTGAACTAAACACCTACTTTCTGAACAAGTACTTGCAACCCTTTTTAGCTAATGGGCAAAACAGGTCTCCTATCATGAATTTTGGATTTTTTTATCTTGTGCTACATTTCATCTGAAATTATGAATTTGGTACCAAAAAATTTATTTATCAAAATGGTGTTTCTCTCTTCGAAAACTGGATTTTAAATCTGACCTGACGGGTTTTTAATTTGGCCAAACCAGAAGTATAATTAAAAATCCGGCATCTAGTTGACCAAAACAAAATTTGGTTATACCGGATCCCGGGTTTTTATGATTGGATGACCAACAAAAAACCCATCCAGCCGACCGAAAGCCACTCATTTCAATCTTCTTCCTTTATTTTTCTCTTCTCCCCTCCTCTCCGCCCACACCCACGACCGCCCACCTCTATCTAGCCCAGCCTCGGCCGACCACCTCCTTTGCCAGCCGCCACTTCCCTCGGCCATCACCTCCCTCGATCAGCCTGGAAGCTTAGTCTTGCCGGCCAATCCACCTGTCCCGGCTCGTCCCGAGCTCGACCCACGCGTGTCCAAACCTACTCAACATCTGGTGTGGTTTGTTAAACTTAATTATTAATTTTTTAATTAATTATGTTAATTAGAGTTTAGTTGAATAATTAAAAGTAAATTGTGTTGATTATAATTAGTTGAATAAATATGTTGATTTGGATTAGTGGAATTGGGTTGACTATGTTGAATTTTTGGTTAATATGTTTTGGTTGAATTATGTTGAATTTTTGGTTAATATGTTTTGGTTGAATTATGTTGAATGTTTTTGAATATGTTTTGGTTGAATATGTTTATTTTTTGTTGAAAATGTTTAAATTTTGTTTGACTATGTTGAATTATTTTTGAGTATGTTGAATGTTGTTTGAATAGCTTGAATATTTTTTGAATATGTTGAACTTAGATTGAATATGTAGAAATTTCTTTTGAATATGTTCAATTTTGTGGATATGTTGAATTCTTTTTTAATAAGTTGAATTTTGTAGAATGATGATATTGTAGAATGTATTGGATTAAGTTGAATCATAGCTTGATTTTTGTGATATTTTTGAATAATTACTTGATAATTAAGTTGAATAGGGTTACGATGGTTATGGTGAATAATTAGTACATTTGTTAAAAAATATATTTGTTTAGACATGTCGACACAGCGACATAGAGAGATATTTGGTGATGGAGGTCCTTCAAATCAGACGTTACTGAAGTGGCAAGAAGTATATCGGTCACAAGCAATTTGAAATGCAGAAATGTCCGGTCACGGTAATGATTTTGATGTGAAAGTCGTTTTGAAGGTTTATCGACGATGTTGGAAATAGAAGCCAGTGTCGAACATGGCATTCTTTGCGTATATGCAGTTAGTTGGTTTTTTGGATGTTTATTCATCGTTCATGTTATTATCGAAATAGCTTAGACTATAGCACTGATTGAGCATTGGCAGCCAGAAATGCATACGTTTCACATGTCGGTTAAGGAGATGACCATTACGCTTTACATGCCGATACTAATGGGACAGCAGACACCTGGAGACTGGGAGGATTTATGTATGTAGTGCTTCAGTAGGAGTTCTACGACCATGCCGACCTGTCCACCAATAACAGTATTTTAATATGCTAGTTTGAGGAGTTTTACGATCCCGCCGACCTGGCCGACGATGCTGATGATTATACTATACGTCAGTATGTACAGGCAAGCATATGCGCCTGATTGGTTGCATTTTATTTATGGAGACGACTGAGTCAAGGGTCAACTCTTGTTGGTTGCCGATATTAGTAGATTGCGAGTCGATTGGCACATATAGTTGGGGTAGCACTTGTCTTGCCCATCTATATAACTAACTGTGCCGGGCCATTGATCAGACTTATATTTGTATCATTGGAGATCTTGTCCTTGTTTGCATATGGTTTGCTGAGAGGATCATCCCACTACGACCAGTCATTAAAGATCAGACTATCCCAGATTTTGGTTAAGCGTTGGGCATCAGGTTACAATAAACTACTTGGACTTGGTGTTTATGTGTTTATGGTTTACGAAAAAAATAGTTAACACATAATAGTTATTTTTGTAGATGGGCTGGAAGGATAGATCATTGCTAGTCGAAGAAATGTATGATTGTGACGGTATATCGATGGCTATTGGATGAGCTGAAGGACGAAGATGTAAGTTTAGCTAGAAATTTTAAAGTTTTTTTTGTGTGTACAAACATATTGCATAATCATATGAAATGTACCTTTTCTTGTAGGTTATCTGGGTTCTGTATTTTGAAGCCGTTATTGGGTCCTTGCTAGGTGTGGTTCACCAAGATTGGCAGTTGTGATTGACGCGTGTGCCTCTGATATTGTTATACTGCGTGGAATGGCATTACCTTTATCGAGTGCTTAGACAATTCGGCTATATCCAGGGTATTCCACATCTTCCAGAGACGGATGATGGGACACATAGTACATATTTAGGCAGCCGTAGTCAGACTGGAACGAAGTGGGATGAAGTCTTTGCATTCCATGTGAAGCTGTGGAAAGAATTCTGACATAACTTTATCTACCCTCCAGGTCTGCCGATAGAGCACGGTAGCGTCCATTACCACAACAGGTATATGGACTGATACAAGTTGCATTCACGGCACTTCATCAGTCATGCGGGAGTCATGGTTCAACAGAATGTAAGTATCCTTTTTATTATTGTTTAACTTATGGTTTATTTCGGTATGAACATCACTCGTTACGGTATATAAACCAGGGTTGTGACGAATTCCTCACTGCAAGAAAAACCCAAAATCGGAATTCCATTCTAGAAATTAAGCGAGGAAGGATATGGCATTTAGAGGACTCATTTTGGTTGCCTTGGTAATTTTGGCAAGTAACCAAGGCACCACTATTGAAGCATCATTCTCCTCCTCCTCCTCTCTTGTCACAATTATATTTGGAGATTCCTTGACCGAAGTTGGTAACAACAATTACCTTCAGTATTCTCTCGCAAGGTCGGATTATTCCTGGTATGGATTTGATTACGCCAGAGGCACGGCCACCGGAAGATTCACCAACGGGAGAACCATCGGTGACATAATATGTATACGAATTTTTCGGATATTAATTATTTTTTGAAATTGTGATATTCATAAGCGAGCACGGTTCGAGTTAAGAGTGAGTCTGACAATCGTTTATTTTCTCGAAATTTTGATGCAGCGGAAAAGCTTGGGATTCAACCGCCTCCGCCTTACCTTTCACTTGCGAAGGACGATGCAGATTCAATGGCAGAGGGGGTTAATTATGCTTCTGGGGGTGCAGGGATTCTAAATGATACTGGATTATATTTCGTAAGCATACCCTTTTTCTCATGTAGAATTTGTTTGGAATCAATTCATTTAAAATGTAATCGATCTCTATATGCATGAGTAAAATATTGTTTAGTCATCGTAGTTGTAGTTAATGCAACTTTTCGACCTTGTCTAAGAACGATTAGTGTTAATTTAGCTTCCATTTTACCCGGTATATATTTGTTGTTACACTGTAATCGAGTGATAAGATTGAAGCCTTGGAGAACCTAACACATTAACTGTTGGAAAAATATGAAGAAAATATTTATCTTAGTCGCCTAATTCTTGGGATTAAACATATACTATCGAATTTTAAAGAACAAGGATACTCAATTAACTAACAAGAATGAGGTAAAGATACTCGAATAATTAAGCAATTGATTTCACTAAAATATTTATACACTTGAAATGAAGAATATTTTTTATATAGCAAATATTCAAAGAGTAAAATAAATATGAGTATTTACACAATTTTATTGTATAACATATGATTTATTTTATACAATAAATTTGGAATGCTATCAATTTGGAAATAAAATTTGAAGGTTACTAAATCTTAACATATTGAATGATTTTCTCAAATAAATGTTCATTTTTAACTAGAATTTTAATGTAAATTATTATTTAACATCTTATATTAATCACATAAATCTTTTATACCCATTAAAATATTTTTGAATTATCATTTTGCTCACACATATTTACTCCATTTTTCTAACATCAACTAGTTGTAACTTCTTGTTAATGCAGATTCATTGTTCGATGATCAGATAAATTATTTTAAGCACACTAAGGAAACAATGCAGTCCAAATTAGGAGATGATGCTGCTAACAAACTCTGCAATTTCTAGAGCTCTTGCTTTCTACTTTAGACCAGCAATTTTCGGTGAGAAACTCTTTCTTTAAAATAATCTTGGATTCAGACCTTACAAATTTAAAAGAGAATATTGAGAAATCACCCTTAAATAGAGTTCAAGGATCACAATATTCTGTCATTGAAATTTTGCGTCTTGGAAATTGTATTGATTGATAATTTTGCCAAGACATTATCAGTATTTTTTTTTGTGAGAATATATTAGAGGTTGTACCAATTAGGAGCAAGGAAAATAGCGGTCCATGGGCTTGGGCCACTGGGCTGCATCCAATCTCAAAGGGTCAAATCCAAGTCAGGAGAATGCCTGAAGCAAGTCAATGAATGGGTTTTGTTGTTCAACTCCCGAACCGAGCGACTGGTCGTCTCTCTAAACAACCGTCTTCCAGGTGCCAAGCTCGTATTCGCTGACACTTATCAACACGTCTTAGATTTGATCACCAACCCCACTGCCTATGGTATGACTACATTTTTTTATCTACTAGAAGAATTCTTTATTATTATATAGTAATATTATTTTAAGATCAAATATATTCATTAGAGACAATTTAAATTAAGCTAATTAAGTGGTTATTTTAAGTTTCAGGTTTCAAGGTGGCAAACACCTCTTGTTGCAAAGTAGACACAAGTGTCGGTGGGCTGTGTTTGCCAAACTCCAATCTGTGCAGCAACAGGAGAGACTTCGTATTCTGGGACGCCTTCCACCCTTCCGACGCTGCCAATCAAGTCCTTGCACAAAAGTTCTTCGCCACCCTCTTCCCCGACCACTCTTAATGATCTAATTTTGCGTTCTCAATTATTATGAAATGATGTAAACATAAACAAGTTTCAGACTTCCACATAATTATTATAGGAACAAAGTTGATGTACCACTAAAATAAATAGCTCTTCAACTAAAGAATGTCACCGTACTAACTTGTTTGTTTATTTCCACTCTTTCATTAATTAAGGATCAGTCCTCCTACAAACATTGCTGACATTGTTGAATAGTAGAAACTATTGATTTTATTGATCACGACTGAACCTCATATGTAGCTCTTATCTAATCCAAATGCTATTTAATCTAACAAGAAAATAAATGACATGGTTGTTACATATGAAAATAGAACAACCAAGAAATATAGATCAATCGACTATATTCAAATGTAATCAGTATGATCTCTAACATTACCCATCAAAACGGTGCATGTAGATCTGTGATGCTCAACTTGTTAAGTAGAAAGTGAAATCGTTGTTAAAGCGTATTCAATGATTGGAGACTTTGATTTCATTTCATCATA